>PVJC01040727.1:0-15651 GCA_004026665.1 Murina feae | reverse complement strand
AACCTACAGCCAAAATTACTTTACCCAGCAAAGCTATCGTTCAGAATTGAGGGTCGGATAAAGAGCTTCACAGACAAGAAAAAGCTAAAAGAGTTCATCACCACCCAACCAGTATTATATGAAATGCTGAAAGGTATCCTTTGAGGATGAGGAAGAAGAAAAAGGAAAGTAAAAATTATGAACAACAAATATATATCAATGAGTGAATCTAAGAATCAAGTGAATAAAAAATCTGATGAACAGAATAAACTGGTGAATAGAATAGAATCAGAGGCATAGAATGGAGTGGATGGACAATTTTCGGGGGTTAAGGGTGTTGGGGGGTGCGTGAAGAGAATGGACAATAATTGTACACCTATGGATGAGGGCAGTGGGGGGGCAAGGACAGAAGTTGGGGTGGGAAATGGGAGGAGGGGAGCTATGGGGGAAAAAAGAGGAACAATTGTAATAATCTGAACAATAAAGATAAATTTAAAAAAAAAAAAGGAAGATGAGGCCAAAATGTGAAATCCAGACAACCTTAGAGAATAAAGTCATATGTGATGCCGACACAAACAAAAACCATAGTGACCTCTAAGATTTTAATGTGCTTCATATTTTTTTAAACTCTAGAACACCTTGGAAATTAATACTTCTTATTAGAAAGAAATAATTACCTGAAGTTTACTAAGATCTTCAGTTTTATACCAGTTTCTTTTTTCTCTGCGAAGTTAATTTTAATGATAGTTATTTATAAATATTTTGAAGATAAAAATACCAGGCCTCATAAGTTATAGTTGTAGACAGTAAAATTAATCTCACTGATTAATCAGAGGAATCAGCAACAGGAAGGGCCACGTGCTTGGGCCTAGTTGTGCAGGAGTAAGTGGTCAGTGTAGGACCCTAGCGGATAGATGAGGGTGATGGCAGAGTTCAGTGAGATTGGGGAAGTGGTGATACAAGGAGAAGGAAGGTTAAGGAGGAGACTAGATCTTGGGGAAACCATCCTGGGGAAAGCTACATTGAAAGGACCCATAGTAACTGAGAGGGTGGATGGCAACACTCCGGTCCAGGCTATCCCTGCTGCCTGTTGGAGAAGGGGCACTTGACCTCTGGGAGGGAGCCACTCCTACATGGGCTCAGAGATCCTCCAGTGCCCTGGTTTGTCTGGAAGGAGGAAGGTAGAGAGAGGAGGAGACTGATGGTCTCATTACCACTGCTGGAGACGAGGTGGAATTGGGCAGTTGACATCTAAAAATGATTTGGAAGGAAGGCAGTGGGGCGCAAGGCCACAGGTGGGCTGGGAGGGCAGACCTTGAACTTATCAATACCAGTAGCCCCTTATTTTCTAGACAAAGGGTTGAGAACTGGCCTGGGGATGAGGCCTGGTCTTATGGAAATTGAACTTAGCTTCATTGAGCTGAAGGCTCTGGCCCAGGGTAGTATGTAATTTTGGCTTGGCCTGGGAGAGGGTCGAGGCCAAGCCCACTCTGGGAGAAGGCAGATCTGGGGGCAAGGCCAGAGCCCTGGTTAGTGATGAGAGTGGTCTAAGGAGTGATTTAGGAGAGAAGCTGCTATCTTAAGCAGTTACTGGTGCGGTGCCCAATGTGTCTGACAGGCAGGGCTGATGAGGCACATTTTTATGTCTGTGGACAGAATTGACCCACGCTTTAAGTTCCAGGTGGCAGTGCTTCCTTTTGGACTTTTCCTCTAGGTTCGGTGCTAAACTTTCCTGTGAGCTCACTCTTCCCTGACTCCTCCCCTTAACTCTCTCGAGGTATTCCACTCACTGAAAACATTGCTTCTGGTATCTGGCAAGCCTGGCAACGTTGCTGAAGTCCCTGGTGGAGTCAGTGTTGGTAATCTTAAAGGAGGAAAGACTCTCCCTGCTGAGACTCTGGGTGGAGTGGGTTGGTGTTTCTTGCTGGTGGAGATGGGGTGGAGAGTAAATGTACATCCTTGGGTGGGCCCGCAGCGATGGTACCAGATGAAAGTTACAAAAGTGCCTCTGGACTGTGAATTGTTACTATTATGTTCATCATGCGATCAGGTGGCACCAGGAGAAAGGGAGCCCTGGGACAGGACAGTGTGAGTCATAGCTGTGCAGGCCGGGAGACCCTGCCTAAATGATGCTTGCAGATTGAATTCCCAGAGTCTGAGGAGGAGAGAGTTCTCCAATGTCATGTGTCCAGGCCTTGCTCAGGAAGCCCGGTATTCAGGAGGCCATCATTTAAGGTTTTCAGATGAGCTTCTCATGAATATTTCTTAGAGTCCAAATCAGATGTATCCGAGACACCAGCAGATGTGTTTATTTGAATTTTGACTTGGAACACCTACCTCCAGGCACATGAATGCCAGCAGGCACCCCTCCTTTTTTGAGTGGAGATTTTCAGATGCTGCATCATCTATATTGAGTCTCTGTTAGGCTAGTTCTCTGCTACAATCCTTGTTGCCAGAGGTTCTTAAACTGTAGAACATTTTATGTTGATGCTACAATGCAGAGTAATGTCTTGTAGATGGGGCTTGCAGATGGAGCCCAGTGACCCTCTCACCTACCCACCTACCTACCTGCCTGTGCATTGGTCAGAGAAATTCTTAGTGCGATGATATAAATGTGGGGAAACGTTCAAGTTTGAAATGCCTTAGGCAAATGCTTAGATGAAGCACTTGGTGAGGGGAGGCGGGGATTGTATTATGCTGCAGTCTGGGAAGGTACAAGTTGGTCATGCCCAAATTCTGTTAGAAACGGCAGGTCTTCTTTGGGCATTCCAGTTGCATTGCAAAAGACTAAGACAGGAGAATGGTCCTGGTACTGATAGTGATCTTTGATTCATTTTTATGTTTTTTAACTTGAGTTTTACTTGATTAGATTTCAAAGTAATCTTGGCATTCAAATGGGAGGACCCTGGGGTGAGGATTATAGGAGTGGGAAGGCACAGGTTGACACTGGTACTGGGAGAGGTGGGGGTGAAGAAAGGAGAGGAGAGATTAGGTATATTGCAGATTGTGGGTTGAAGGGAATTCTCTGGAGACAACATCAGTGGGCAGAGCTCATGAGAATTTAATCGAGCTCATGGACAAAGAAAATACTAGTTAATATTTGTAAATTGTTAATGCTAGTTGAATTGTTGCTTGAAAGCACAAAAGTTTCTTGCAAACTTTCTAAAGCTCTTAAAATTCTCTTTGCAGAGGAAAAAACAATTGAAAGGTGGGTGTCAAAAACTTGCCTCAGCACAGTATTAACATCCTTCACTGCTTTGCAAGTCTCTTAAATGGTTTTATGTAAAGCTGTGAAGGTGAGTCTTAGAAAAGAATTTAAATGCTCAAATTGTGGGCTTTTAAAGTATTTACATTTGAGATTTGGGTGTACACTTAAGATGAGATTAGATGTACGCTTTGGGGTTACTCTTCTTGGTTTGTAACTCATTTTTATTCACTTTGAGTTTTGATTGAAAATTCTGAGCAAAGTGGAAAATAATGATTTCTAAAGGAATTTTGTATGTTACATTGTGCCTTATAAACACACCACTTGTCTTTTATTTGTGGTCAGTATTAATAACAATAAAAGTTTTATTTACTATTATCTTTTAATAGTCATTGTAACAAAGACAACCAAATAACCTGTTGTGATCACTGTAAAATTACTGCAGTATTTGGTAGCAAACAACCAATGCACCAAGGATTAGCTTATAAGCTATCATATCTTTAGTTTGAAGGGAGAGGGAGAGATAAACATCAATGATGAGAGAGAATCGCCTCCTGCACGCCCCCCACTGGGCACCCAGCTCACCTCCAGGACATGTGCTCCGACTGGGAATTGAGCTGTGACCTCCTGGTTCATAGGTCGATGCTCAACCACTGAATTGCATCAGCCGGGTGAAAGTTTGTGTTTTTTAAATGATCCAATATTAGAGGGGAAACTATCAGTCAAAATCAGCTTGGGGAGTAAACTGATTGGATGGGTGGCTTTTCTAAATGTGGTCTGATTGTAAAATATAAGGAAGGATCTGATCACTCATAATGCATCATGTTTGCAATGCATCTATTGAATTGGTAAAGTAACACCAGTAGTTTTTTATTATCATGTCCCTCTTGCCTTTAAATTTCACTTAAAACTTTTTAAATATCCAATACTTTTTGCCCTTGGGATTTATTTATTTATTTATTTGTCTTCTGGGTTAAAAAAAAAATGTTTAAAAATATGGTGGCATGATGATTCTTAACTATTGACTTGGCATCTGATTTGGACTTTAAGATTGCCCTCTGCGCTCATCCGAAAACCTTAAATGATGGCCTCCTGAATACAGAGCTTCCTGAGCAAGGCCTGAACACATGACATTGGAGAACTTCCTCCTCTTAAGACTCTGGAAATTTAATCCGCAGGCATCAATTTACATGGGGTCCCTCCTTCAGGGTCCAGGTACAATATACTCCACCCAGGGTCTGGGAGATGCAAAGACAAATAAAAATAGAGTCCCTGCTTTCAAAGACTTCACAATCTAATTATGAAGGTTTTCAGGGAAGAAAAGCCCTCAACTTATCACAGACCATCTGTCAGTCCCAGCTGGGGAACCGTGTAAAAGTCTTTTAATCATAGAGCCAAGTCAACATGGTTGCGTGATATAAATGTTGGGTATTCATTAAGCTGAATAATACCATAAACATATGATGAAATTGAAACTCATTATGTGACAGGGACCAGAGACCAATAAACCAACAATCTGACAGTTGGTATGGTAGAGGCTGCCAGCAGTTCACCAAAATCCTTCTTCTTGGGCAACTGAACAGAATACATTCCTCAGCCTCCTGTGGCCAAGTCTGATTACGTAATGAAGTTCTTGCCAAGAAACATCAATAGAAGTGGCGTTTAGCACCTCTGCCTTGTTTGTTTAACTGGAAATCCTAGTTTTTCTTCTTTTGTTGGCTGGAATGCTGTGACTGGAGTAACCTTGGAAGCTTGAATGACAATGGCAGCACTGTGTCCCACCTGGGTTCCTGAATGGCTGGAGCACAGCGACTTATGATCCAGAACATGTACCTCAAATTGCTATGTAAGAAAGCAGTATACTTTCTTGTACATTCAGCCACAATTTTTTAAATCTTTATTTTTTTATTTTTTTATTTTTTTATTATTACATAAAGTTTTACAAAGATTGGTACATATATCTCTTTTCCCCCTGCCCTTCCCCCAGCCTCCCCTACCCCCCAGTGTTTTGTGTCCATTAGTTATGCTTAAATGCATGCACCAAATTAAGCCACATTTTTGTTGGCTTTTTTGTTACAACAACTTAGCTTACTCTAACAGTATAATTGGCCTCGTTGGACAGATCAAACACCACATATTCCTGTATCAGTGATTTCCCATGGGGCAGCAGGCTTACTTAGGAATGGCTCAACAAATCTCAAATCACATAAGAATAACCAACATAATATAATAGCTTTCATCTGACTCTTCATAAACAGAAAAACAGCATTTTGTGAGAACTTCTAATAAAATATGTTTTATCTTATCTATTCAAAATATGGGGACCCTGCCATTTTGCTTAAAACAATAAATCTAACTAAATGATTCAATTGTTTGACATGTTGTTATTCAAGGTTTCTTCCTAAGATTATTTTTAAATTTCACATAAGCATTACCTTGATATTTGGACTAACATATTGCCTGAAGCTCAGTAGCTAAGCAACACCTAAGGATACTAGTAAAGCAGAAGTCCAAATATCTTCAAGTATTTAACTGATTGTAATTATAAAATATTTGAATCCATATTATTGAAAAAATTTAAAATACCATATCACCAAGTCCCCCACAATATTTCTGACAAAATAAGAGGACCAACTCTCGGTGGTAGGGTGAACTAATGTAAAACAAATAACCCAATTGACTTTTATAGTTTGCCCTGAGCTGAACTTTCAGTCTGAATACTTAGTCATTGATGACCTTGAACTTTCCAGTTGTTGCTTCACTGCACTATGTAGACAAAATGGAGAGAGAGAGGGAAGAAAAAGTGGACCCGTTTTGTCATGAATTGCATATAATCTCATACAGAGGCTCTAAATATATCAAAGCTGATGCCCTTAGTGAATTTACAGGTGAGATGGAAAAACACCTGAGGATCACTTCCTCCAGGAGGCCTTTTCTAATCCTTTATACTCACTCTATCATGCCACGCTGCATTGTAATCCACTGTTTTATAAACCTTTTCTTTCTCTACTCTGTTGGTTAATATTTTGGGGGGTTAAGAAGCCTCTTGAGAATCTGATGGAATCTATGGTTTCTTCCCTTGGAAAAAAAATGGTCATCAGCATATACTCAGCAAGTTGGCAGGCTGCTTCAGAAAAGTCATGGGCACTTTGAACTTTAAGGGTCTGAGAATCACAGATTAAGGACCTCCATGCCAAACTGTGGGCCTCTAGAGGATAGTCCTACACCCAATTTATCTTTGAACTCATGTCACCTAACACAGTGGGTAACACATGTGGGTGTCCAGCTATCATTTGTTAATACATATCTGCATAAAAAATATCACTACCATATATTAAGCAATTTCAGGCCATTTTTTAAAAATATTTTTTTGTTGATTTCAGAGAAGAAGGGAGAGGGAAAGAGAGATAGAAATATCAATGACAAGAGAGGATCATTGATTGGCTGCCTCCTGTACACCCCCTACTGGGGAACAAGCCTGCAACCTGGCATGTGCCCTGACCAGGAATCAAACCGTGACCTTCTGGTTCCATAGATCAATGCTCAACCACTGAGTCATGCTGACTGGGCTCAGACACATTATTTGTGAGTACATGTCAAAGTTTTATTTCAAACCTTCTTTAAGGTACTTTCCAATAAGTCCAGTTCAAAGATTTCTTTCTCAATAGATTTTTTTTTCCCTTAAGAAGAAAGGGTAGTTAGATAACATTGATAGATTAGGTTCAAGAAAGGGGTATTTGGTTAAAGGTAACTAGGTTCCTCACAAGACAGATGGTGAAATGTGCAAGTTGAATCTAAGTCTATCAGGAAATTGCTCAATTCTACTATCAGAAATGCTTGGTAATTCCCAGAATAAACTGTTCTTTACATTAGACAATAAATTTCTGACCCAGGCAGCCTGATCTTTGACTTGAGACAATTTTCTAACAGTAAAAATTGACAAACACTTATGTTCATTATAAGAAGAGCAATAGAAATTCAGAAAGGAAAAATTTATGAGGTTTATGTGACTGGGACAGACCTAAAAATTATCCTTGAAGGATGGGTGTAGCCTTGATAGGTGGCTACTGAGGTGGTTCACTAGAAGTGGAGTTATGTGCACAAGTGGTGAAAGCTAAGGGTAGGAACAAATGTTAGTTGGATTTAGAGTGGGATGGATCTTGAAGAATGAAATAAGATATTTGGACTTGCCCTAGCCACTTTGGCTCAGTGGATAAACCATCGGCCTGCAGACTGAACAGTCTTGGGTTTGATTCTGGTCAAGGGCACATGCCTGGGTTCTGGGCTCAGTCCCCAGTGGGGAGCATGCAGGAGGCACCTATCAATGATTCTCTCTCATCATTGATGTTTCTATCTCTCTCTCCCTCTCCATTCCTCTCTGAAATAAATAAAAAATAGATTTTTTTAAAAAGATATTTGGACTTTAGCCACTGAAGATGTCTAAATAAGGCCAGGGCATGACCCATGTGACATCATAATTAGTCTGAGCTGGTGCAGTGTGGAGAGAGTAAAGGTAAAGAGGAGACTGGATACATACAAATGCTAAGATGCTCTCTAAGCATCTATATATATAAAAGGCTAAGCAACCATCTAACTGGCCAACCCACCAGTAGGTATGATGTGCACTGACCACCAGGGGACAGATGCTCAAAGCAGGAGCTGCTGACTTGGCAGCAACAGATTTTGGGTAATACACCCCAGAACCAGAGAGGAGGAAGCCCGATTCCTCACGGGCTGTGCAATTCCACCTTTCACCATGGGTTATGTTGTTGCTGAGGTGCTGTTGGCCCTGAATCTGGTTTGCTGCTGAGCTGAGGTGACCACAAACACCTTTGAGCTGCAGTGCTGCCCCAGGTGTGGCTGGCTGGGAAAGGACCAGTGGAGGTTGGCCCATCTTGCCCAGTCCCACCTCACTGGCCACCTTCTAATTAATTTTCTTTCAATGTGCACGAATCTGTGCACTGGGCCACCAGTGAAATAATAGGGATCTGAATGAGGTGATGCCAATTAGAATGACAAGGAGGAATAATGTCAGAATATCTTCCAAAGGAAAAATGCAGTTTTTAATACCTGGTATATGAAGAATGGAATTTGTGAGCTTTGGCAGAGGTGGAATTCACTGATTAGAGTTTCATCTTTTCCTTTCCTTGGACATTCTCTGGTGAAGATGCAAGTAAACACACACAAAAAAAGAGACCAGGAAGGGTAGGGGAGGTGGAAGAAGACAACTGATGATTAAATCCACATGTATGAGACTGAAGTTGGGTGAGTGGCAGAAAGGTGGTACCATTAATGGACAGGAATTAGTTGTTCATTTTTTGTTGTTCTCTCATTCCCATTATTTTGGAAAGTCCTTGAAGACAGAAACTTATTTTTGACATTTATCATTCAGACTACTCTAAACTTTGGATCACCAGTCTCTCCCCACACTTCACTAATGAACAGTGGCACAGATTCTCTTATGAAAGAAACATAAAATCAATGGATCATGATTGAGTAAAAGAAAAAGTAAGAAGAAAGGATGGAATAAGGGGGAAAAAGAGGTAAGAAAAAAGTGAACACAATGAGAGATGGTGAGTCCCATTTGATAATGGGCTGCCATAGCTTGCTAACTCCTGATCATTAAGGACGGAGTTATACTGGAGACTAAAGGTTGCTAAGATGAGCTCTCTAATGAATCCACTTATTATTTATTAAAACACTAGTTCTGCCCTAACTGGTTTGGCTCAGTGGATAGAGCATCAGCCAGCAGACTGAAAGGTCCCAGGTTCAATTCCAGTCAAGGGCATGTAACTTGATTTTGGGCACATCTCCAGTTGGGGGTGTGCAGGAGGCAGCTGATCGATATTTCTCTCTCATCGATGTTTCTGGCTCTCTATTCCTCTTCCTTCCTCTCTGTAAAAAGCCAAATATATATATATTTTAAACACTAGTTCTCCAAGGCTTAGTTGATAAGGGGGACATGAGTTTGCACATTAGAGATGCCAGGAACAAGAAAAATTGCTCCATAGGAAAAAAAGAAATGGTGGACAGATGATGGAGAAGTAGAGTTGAAAGAGAGTGCCAGAGAAAAATTAGGATAGAGTGAAAAATTAAGAGGAACTTTGGGGAAATAATAGAGAACTTAAAAGAGATTTTTAAAAATCATTGGAAGATAATAGTTTCAATTTGCTTTGTAATAAACCTTTTTCTTAACATTCCACAAAAATCTTGAATAAAATTCCCATTTTTTTGTTCATGGCTTCTGGAATTGAATTAGCTTTGACGATGAGTTAAAATGCTGAGCACAGCTTTCTCTGTGAGATAGGGTCAAGATAGCTCAGGAATCACGTGATTTCTCTTTTCTTTCCAGTTGCTGTCCTCTCTACCATTTCATTGTTTGCTAGCATTTTTACTGGGGAAGTGTAAGGAAGGGAAAGGTGAAATTTCGATAAAAGAATTTCACTGCCATAAGTAATCCATCAACAGATGTTGACTGAACACCTACAGTTAAAGCATTATACTAGGATATAGGGGCAATCTAAGAAATTAAACTCTGGGGATACTCACAACCCACTCAGAGAGAAGAGCTGGGCCCTTGACAAAAGAAATGACTGGTGTGTTCTGCAGGGATCCTTTAAACCAGTGGTTCTCAACCTGGGGGTCGAACGACCCTTTCACAGGGGTCACCTAAATACATCCTGTATATCAGATATTTACATTATGATTCATAACAGTAGCAAAATTATAGTTATGAAGTAGCAACGAAAACAACTTTATGGTTGGGGGTCACCCACAACATGAGGAACTGTATTAAAGGGTCGTGGTATTAGGGAGGTTGAGAACCATTCAGCCCTGCCCTGCCTTACGCAGCTGCACCACATAAAAGCAGCCTTGCTCTCTCATCTCACATTCTCCTTTCTCTAGCAGAGTGATGGGTAGAGCTGTGGTTTCAGAGTCATGACCCAAAAAGAAGAAAACTCTTTGCTTTCTTGTATAGTGGCAATAGAATGACCAGAGGTGGTGAAAAGAGTCTACTGTCAACATAGTTGATGTTCTTGTTCAGTTCAGTAAGTACTGAACCACAGGCCTTTCTGACCTTTAACTTTTAGATATGAACCTGAAATCTCCATTTTTTGTTGTTGTTAATCTCATTCCAGGATATTTTCCCATTGATTTTTAGAAAGAGTGGAAGGGAGGGCAAGAGAGAGGGAGAGGGAGAGGGAGAAGGAGAGAGAGAGAGAGAGAGAGAGAAAGAGAGAGAGAGAGAGAGAGAGAGAGAGAGAGAGAGAGAGAAACATCAATGTGAGAGAGACAAATCAATTGGTTGCCTCCTGCACGCACCCCAACTGGGATGGGGAATTAAACCTGCAACCCAGATATGTGCCCTTGACCAGGAATTGAACACTCAACCCTTCTGTGTATGGGCTGACACTGTAACCACTAAGCAACACCAGCCAAGGCTGAAATTTCCATTTAAGGAAGTTTACTTTTTTTAATTGTTCATGTACTCTTGGGTGCATCTTTTAGTATAATTCAATTCAATGAGTACAGGATCCAGGTACAAGACAGTCCTCCTAAGATGCAAAGACAAATCAACTAGCTGCAGAGCAGCTATAAACTTGATAAACTCCCTAATAGCAAATCAACCAATGAAAAGAAGCTGGAGAATGGAGGTCTTCAGTACATGTTTGTTGAATGGGTAGTGGAGGAATGAACAGTATCTGCCATGATTGATACCTCCCATCATTGAGAGTTGTGTAATACTGCTTCAAATTTTGGCCCAGTTGGTGCTATACAAACAGTTTTACTTCTCTCAAACTGGTGTTGAGAGAATGCTGCTGCCAATTCTACGAAATCTACAGGTGCATCCTGTTATTGTTACACTGAGTTGAATTTCTGCAGTTTGTAATTTCCACCAGATTTTACTAGATGGGGCACAGATGTTACTGTGGAAAACCAAAATCTACTATGAATCAAATAACTACACCCTACTCACTTGTCAAATTCCCAATGAGATACTTGACTATTGTGAATTGCCCTGCCTATATAACATTGGAAAAGAACAGTTGATTATATGAATAAAAGACAGAGCCCTCCATCTGTGATAGTTGAAAATTGACTTTGGTATCAGTTTGCAACTTATGATGACCATTCTTATTAGATCTCACAGAGATTGTCTAAAAGTCAGATTCCTTTTCCCCCTTTCTACTTGAGGGCAGGATATGTTCACGGGATGAATATCAGAAAAAGCTCTCCCCCCACCAAAAAAAAAAATTAAGATACCTAGGAATAAACTTAACTAAAGAGGTAAAAATCCTCTACTCAGAAAACTACAGGACATTGAAAAAAGAGATAGAGGAAGACATAAATAGATGGAAGAACATACCATGTTCATGGATTGGTAGAACCAACATCATTAAACCGTCCATACTACCCAAAGCAATCTATAAATTCAATGCACTCCCCATTATAATACTAATGGCATATTTCACAAACCTAGAACAAACTCTCCAAAAATTCATCTGGAATAAAAAAAAAAAAAAGACTACGAATAGCTGCAGTGATCCTGAAAAAGAAGAACAAAATAGGTGGGATCTCAATACCAAATATCAAACTCTATTACAAAGTAACTGTTCTCAAAACTGCCCGGTACTGGCATAAGAACAGAAATATAGATCAATGGAATAGAATAGAGAACCCAGAAATTGACCCAAACCAATATGCTCAATTAATATTTGACAAAGGAGGCAAGAACACACAATGGAGTCAAGACAGCCTCTTTAATAAATGGTGTTGGGAAAATTGGACAGATACATGAAAAAAAATGAAACTAGACTACCAACTTACACTATACACAAAAATAAACTCAAAATGGATAAAGGACTTAAATATAAGACAGGAATCCAAAAAATACTAGAGGGATCCAAAGGCAACAAAATCTCAGACATATGCCGAAGCAATATCTTCACCAACACAGCTCCTAAGGCAATGGAAACAAAAGAGAAGAAACAAATGGGACTACATCAAAATTAAAAGCTTCTGCACAGCAAAAGAAACCATCAACGAAACAACAAGAAAGCCTGCTGCATGGGAGAACATATTTGCCAATGTCATCACTGATAAATGTTTAATCTCCAATATTTATGGGGGACTCATACAACTTAACAAAAGGAAGATAAACAATCCAGTCAAAAAATGGGCAAAGGACTTAAATAGACACTTTTCAAAAGAGGACATTCAGAAAGCCAAGAGACATATGAAAACATGCTCAAAGTCACTAATCATCAGAGAGATGCAAATCAAAACAACAATGAGGTACCATCTCACACTTGTCAGAATGGCTATCATCAACAAATCAACAAACGACAAGTGCTGGAGAGGACGCAGAGAAAAAGGAACCCTCGTGCACTGCTGGTGGGAATGCAAACTGGTGCAGCCACTATGGAAGACAGTATGGAGTTTCCTCAAAAAGTTAAAAATGGAACTTCCATTTGACCCAGTGATCCCACTTCTAGGAATATATCCCAAGAAACCAAAAACACCAATCAGAAAGGACATATGCATCCCTATGTTCATAGCAGCACAATTTACCATAGCTAAGATTTGGAAGCAGCCTAAGTGCCCTTCAGCAGATGAATGGATTAGAAAGCTGTGGTACATCTACACAATGGAATACTATGAGGCTGTAAAAAAGAAGGAATTCTTACCATTTGCAACAGCATGGATGGAACTGGAGAGCATTATGCTAAGTGAAATAAGCCAGTCAATGAAAGAAAAATACCACATGATCTCACTCATTTATGGATAATAAAGACCATTATAAACTGATGAACAAAAATAGATACAGAGGCAGAGCAGCATTGAACAGATTGTCAAACTATAGTGGGAAGGTCAGGGAGGGTTGGGAGGAGGGGGTAAGAGATCAACCGAAGGACTTGTATGCATGCATATAAGCATAACCAATGGACACAAGACACTGGGGACTAGGGGAAGCCAGAGGAAGGTAAAGGGGGAAAAAAGGAGATATATGTAATACTCTTTGTAATACTTTAAGCAATATAAAGAAAAAGAAAAAGCTCCCTCACTTCTTCCATCGTGACTATATTTTTGATATGGATAATCATACATTTTGTCTTTCAAGCCAACACTAATCAATTACCACTGGCTACCTGGAGCAGATCCGGGGGCTCAGGCTGAGCTCAGTGGGCTGTAGGTATTAGGATAAGGCTTGTAGGCATGTCTGTGCCATTTTTTGTCCAGACTACTACCCAGCTTTCCAATGTATCTCTTCACACCTCCATTATTGTTGCCCATTGCTTCCAGTTTAGTCTTCCCGAAGAACACTATTTTTTCCCTTTCCATACCCAAAACTTAGAGTTTTAAGAATGTCCATAATGTCTGTGAAATTAAGCCCAGATTCCTTAGCCTGACATTCAAGATCCTACATAATCTTCACAAGCCTATCTCTTCAACATGCATTCTCCACTTTTCTCCTTCATGCTGTCTTTGCTTCATGAAAACAAACAGCAAAACAACAACAAAAATCAACTGCTCACTAATACCCCAGCATGACCTCCTCTTTTCTTGGTTGTCTCTGCAAATCTCTAACTTCAAATCTAACTTACTCTTTAAGATCCAGCTTAAATTCCACATCCTAAAAGAAATCTCACTTTATCCCTACATTGGGAAATATCCTTTCTCCTCTGTCTCAGTAATATCCTATATAATAAAAGGCTAATACACAAATTGTCTCCTTGAAAGTTCAATTGACCAGGAGTTTGACCACTGCTTTGATGTGTGCTGACCACCAGGGGATGGCACGGAACAAAGGTAGCCAGGGCAAGGAAGGCCCCAATGGGCCCTGATCACCAGCCAGGCCTAGGGACCCTGCCTGTGCACGAATTTTGTGCACTGAGCCTCTAGTCAATAATAATCACTAGCATTGATTAAATACATAATACATAGCAGGCACTATGCTAAGCATTGATTAAATACATACTATATGGCAGGCATTGTGCTAAGCATATCATATGTATTATCTAACTCATTGACTTCTCACAGGAATTAGATGAGATCAGTGTACTATCACAATTTCCATTTTATAAATGAAGACATTGAATCTCATTGTGGTTGTGAAACGCCCACACTCACACAATTACTTAATATCATGTCTAGATCCTCAGGTAGCATGTCTAGATCTACCTTTTAAACAATACTGCTATTCCATCATTCTGCATTTTCAAATTTATAACTGTGTTATCGGTTTCTGGAGACATGGTTGATCATTCCAATATGTATTTAGAGGCAGGAAATGCCTCTAAATCACCTTTTTATTCCCAGTTCCTAATTCAGAACTATGCACATAATAGATGCTCATTAGTATCTGTTGAATGAATGCTTGCATGGAGAACCCCATTGGAGCTCTGGTTTGGAGAGACAAGATTAATATGGTATCAGCCTCAACTGGTTTTTCATCAAGCATTTACTTTATGGAATTGGGTTTGGGAGGAAAATATTCAATTATGGTCTACACAATTAGGCAATGTGTTTACACAGGTTTGATTGTACTTGTATCTTCAGTTTCAGGAGCCAGGATGGTCAGTATTCTCAACCATGAATCCAGAGAATTGGATGCAGTTAGCTAGCTAATATAAGTTCCTTTCTTTTAAGAGCAAAGTGTGTTCTCTTTGGCTCTGGACTAGCCTCTTCTTAAGAGGAGATGCGCCTCCATAAACTGAGCTGGGTAGCCTTGTCTTCTGAATGTGTGGGCCTAGGGAGGGTAAAGAGAGAGGAGGATAACATTTTGCTTATTTAGGTTTTGAGCAACTTTGCTCCTCCTTAAAAACTGACAGCTTTCCCCACAATTTTTCCAGCAATTTCTACTTTCAGTACTTGAGATAATAAAATAAAAATTAAAAACAGAAACAAAATGAAGAATTTGGGGGTAATTTCATAATAGGTCAACTTTTTTTCATGTGACACCTGGAGGATTAAAATAGAACAAAATAACCTGTCTGAAGAATCTAGAAGTGACATTAACAAGTGCTTAAATTCATGGTATCCACATATCTGTTTCATCAGTTGTGGCCAGATGGGGTAGTAACAATACTTCGAATTGATGAAATTTATTTTTTCTGAGAAGTTCAGAACTTTTTGTTTCAATTACCTCCTCCCTGTCCCCGCCCCAAACTACTGTGAAATTTTCTATTTCTTGTTTGATAAATGAAGAGATTCAGATCTGTTGAGATTAGGTTAAATTTATCCATGGTAAAGACAAAACTAATTTCTAATTTTCTCACTTGTTTATCTTTTTTTGAAAAACCTGTACCCCTCTTATTATTACCTATATTTCCCCATGTTGGTGACATGTTTGTCTGCTTTATACAAAGAAGACAATTATTCATTTTCTGTTGCTCTGTTTACTGCTACTATTTATTGAGGACCTATGTGCCTTATTCATTTTCTGTTGCTCTGTTTACTGCTAC
>PVJC01040726.1:0-13111 GCA_004026665.1 Murina feae | reverse complement strand
GCTTTTATTAGTTTAGATGGTATGGGTATACTTGGTTTGGTAAGAAACTACCAACAGTCTTATAAATTGGCTGTACCATTTTGCATTCCCTGCAGCAATGAATGAGAATTCCTATTGCTCTATGTGAAACTTTTGCCAGTGTTCTAGATTTGGGGCATTCTAATAGAAGCGTTACGGTATCTTGTTTTCATTTGTATATCCTTGATGAGATATGATGTTGAGCATTTTTGTATGCTCACTTGTCATCCATATATTTTCTTTCTTTTTTTTCTAATTTTTAATTTTCTTTTTTTAAATTTTGTTTTATTGCTTAAAGTATTACAAAGAGTGTTAAATAAGTCTCCATTTTTCCCCTTGACCTTCCCCCTGCTCCCCTACCCACCCCCCCCCAGTGTCTTGTGTCCATTGATTATGCTTATATATGCATGCATACAAGTCCTTTAGTTGATCTCTTAATTATTTTCTTTGTTCAGGTGTCTGTTAAAGTCTTTGGCCCAATATTTAATTAGGTTGTTTTCATGTTGTTAGGTTTTAAGTTCTTTTGTATATTTTGGATAATACACATTTTTATTAAATGTGTCTTTTGCAAATATTTTTGACCACTCTATGGCCGGTCTGCTCATTTTCTGGACATTGTCTTCCACAGATCCGTAGCTTATAATTTTAATAAAACCCAGCTTATTAATTATTTCTTTCATGGATTATGCCTTTGGTGTTACATCTAAACAGTCACCACCATCCTCGAGGTCATCTAGGTTTCTCCTGTGCTGTCTTTTAGGAATTTTATAATTTTACATTTCACTTTTAGTCCATGATCCATTTTGAGTTATTTTTTTGTGAAGGCAGTGAGGTCTCTGTTGAGGTCCTTTTTTCTTTGCATACGGATGTTCAATTGTTGAAAAGATTGTTTTTGCTCTACTATATTGCCCGTACTACTTTGTCAAAGATCAGTTGACTGCATTTAAGTGGATCTATTTCTGGGAACTTTATGCTATTCCATTGATGTATTTGTCAATTCTTTCACCAATACCACACTATCTTGATTACTGTAGCTTTATAGTTAGCCTTGAATTTGGGTAGCATCAGTTCTCCATATTGGGTAGCATTCTTCAGTCAAAGATATTGATGAAAATTATTAACTAGACATATGTTAAACTCCCCCTCCTCTAGTTAAGAGCTACTTCAGCCTGGAAGGCAGCACTGGTGAGGAAAGATGTGATCTTGATGAATTTCTGCACTTCCAAAGCTCTCCTTTCTTCTTATTCGTTTGCTGACTGTTCTTTCCCAGATATGGTGAAAATATTGGGAGGAGATAGATGAAATGAAATGAGATATAGAGCAGCATAGCCAAGAAGATGGTTAAAGCTATCCCTTCCTCCAGTTCTGGGCATTATGTGATATTCCTACAGTGTTTACCTGCTGGAATAACCTTGCATTTCCTCAAAGCTCAATTTCATAGCGCCCTAAGTGACCCCGAGCTGATTCTTTCACCTATGTGTCCATCATTGTGCAAGTAATCTCTTTTCTAATATCCTGAAAATATTTTCTCCACTTTCACTATCTTTCTATAATCTCTAAGTGATTTATGGAGTTCAAAAGTCATAAACTGTTCTCATTTCCTATAATGAATTCCGTATACATATAGTGGTGTTTGGGGTCGTGTCATATTAACTTTAACCTACTGGTTGGTCTCTATTGTATGAGTAATTCATTGGAAATGGAGGCAGATAATCCAATACTGGTATCCTGTTGGGTAAAGGTCCACACATATATGTGATCCATTATAAAACAGCATGATCACACTCTTAATACTAGTTACATGAGTAGCATTGAATAGGCTTTGCAGCACTAAGGATAACTTTGCATTTTATTTTGTATGCAGTTTTGTACATTTTAAATTAATTTTTGCAGCATGAGCATCTATGAATCTAAACATCATCTTCATCGTCAATTATATGTTTAAATAAAAACAAAGAAATAAAATATAAACATTATGCTAATGTTAAGATCTTCTGCACCTTGTACTTGCTTGGTGAAAAACTGTCAGTCTGTGAAATATATTTCTCTGATGTTCCTCCAGATAAGCAATATTCATTTCACTCTGCATGAGAACCATTGAGCATTGGAAATTAGCAACATTTCCTTCTCCCCCTGCTAGGTGACCATACCCTTCTCCCTTCATTGAAAATCTTGCCTTTTTCCACCTCTCTCATTCAGCCAGTTCCAAGGATTGCCTTTCACGCTTTGTTCACTCAGGATTATCAGCCATTCTGCAATCACTTTATTGATTGATATTGATTGAAACTCATAATGACTCACTGTTGTCCAGTGTTTTCACAACTCAGGTGTCTGTTTCAAAGCCGGGAGACCCAGCAAGATGATAATAATGGAAACAGATTTGAATGTGTCAAACAATGTTAAAAGCACTTTATTTCTACCATTGATTTCATTATCGCAACAAACCTATGAAAAAATATTGAATTACTTTCGTTGCATGTAGGCACCAAGTGATGAATTTTCTTGCCCAAGATCACCGTGCTATTAAAGGAAAGTGATTTCCAGCAGGCACACAGGTCTTGCTAGAGAATACTTGCTTTTCACATTAATGCTATATTTTTCCTGATCCTGACTACAGGAACGTTTTCTGAATCTGCTTTTCCTAACAGCACAGAGATAAGTAATGAGTATTTAACTCAGTGCCACTGAAGGTGAGCATACCTCTGTGATCAACATTTTCCTTTCATTGTTTATGTAAATAGGCCAAGGTGGAAAAGAGGCAAATGAACTAGCTAAGTAGCTTTTTCTGGCTCTTATAGCATAGGATGATCAATTTCAACGCACATGTAGACTTATTTAGTTACTTATTTTTCTTTTTTAAATTCTACAAAGCAAGTTTATTTAATTTCCTCTCAGGTTTCATGTTATATCCGCAAAAGAGCTGAAAGGTTTCATGAGAGTATTATTTCAACTGAGAACAACTGCACTCGTCTGTCACATCCTTTTCCCCAAGAATTTGTGTTCAGCTTACAAGCGATGTCTAATGTTTTCTTCTATATCTGTAAAATGTTTTCATATATTTTAACAGCTACAATTTTAATAATAATCCAACTTGAAATATGTCCTCACAATTTTGGCAACATTAAATATAGGTTTTATTTAAATAAATTATGTTTAAGAAATATCTCTTTAAGTACCTTTGTTCTAGTCATGTTTTGAGTTTTCATAAATAAGCAAAATTATTCTGTAATGATTTACATGCATTTATAGTTCACTGATTCATTCTTTATTTTATTACTGAACTCAACTCTATTTAAATAAATGTCAGTGGGTGAATTGATAACTTTGTCTAAATTCAGTTTTATTTATTTTAACTGTTATAGTTATGTTGTTCTATCTGATTGATTTAAGGCATAAAGTGTGGGTTAGAGGCAACTATTTTTCTCCTGTGGCTTGTCTTGGAGAATTCATTTATTATCTCTTGGTATGAGTTTCCTCATTCAAACTTGGAGAAAACAATTACCTTTAAAGATTGTTTTAATGATTAGAAATCATTTATTTAAAGTATAATTCATAGCACCAATACATAGTAGGAATAAACAAGATAAACATTGACACAGTCATAATATTCGCTAACACTATAACTGTTGGTTCAAATTATTTTCTTTCTTATTTTATAAATACAAAAATAGTGTTGCAAAAGATACTTATTTCCATGTTAAATTTCTAAACACGAATTCCATATAATTTCAAAATTTGAGAACAGTGGTCTATTCCTTCATATAACCATCTAATCTAATAAAAGAGTAATATGCAAATCAACCCTCACTCCATTACAACTAAGCCACGCCCACCAGCCAAGCCATGCCTACCAGCCAATCAGAGTGGTGATATGCAAATTAATCCAGCCAATATGGCAGCCGGCAGCCATGGAGCTAGAGCAAACAGGAGGCCAGTGATGGAGGAAAATGCCTGCGTAGGCTGGCTGTGACCTCTGCTCAGGGCAACAAAGTTTTAATTATAGAAGATAAACAAACCCCAGAAACCTACTTCCAGCCAGCCTCACTGGGACCTTGGGTCAATGGGAGTTGTGACCAGCCTGCAAACAGCCCTCAGCCCCTCACCCAGGCTGGCCAGGCACCTCAGTAGGGACCCAAACCCTGAAGGGACTGTGGCAGCCTAAAAACAGGTCTCAGCCCCTCACTCAGGATGGCCACCCCCCATGGGGTGAGGGTCCTTACTGGAGGCTTGGCCAGCCTGCAAACAGCCATCAGACCCTCACCCAGGCTGGCCAGACATGTCAGAAGGTAGACATCCCCAAGGGGTCCCAGACTGCAAGAGGGCACAGGCCGGGCTGAGGGACTCCCCTGAGTGCACAAATTTTTATGCACCAGGACCCTAGTCTTATAATAACAGTCAGGTAATGTCTGATAAAATTAGAGAAACTAGCCAAAACATACTGATATTGGGATGAAAATGTTAAGAGCCTAATTTGAAAACATATAGCTGTCTGACTAACTTTTAATTTCATCTTATTTCAGATTGCTATGATATAAATAAAGTATCATCTGGCTGGCAGACTGTTTAGTTTCTATTAAGATGGTTTATGTGAGTTAAGCACAACCCTTAAGATGGCAAAAAGTGAGATTTGACTATCCCTTTGACAACAGACTGACATGAAAATAAATATTGTACAGGGCAATTTTACGTGGATGCAATTGACTTGAATGTAGTTATGAAATGTACCCATCTTAGAATGTTTTATTTCATATTTTAAGCCCCTCAAGGACATTGCAAGTTTTCTTGTCACACACAATCAGTTAGTGTTGATCTAAGTCCTCTGACTCCACATTTTACATTTGGCACTTCTCTGTAACTATATTTTTATATTAATTACTGTTACTCAAAAATACTGTTTATATTTTAAAATATCCTAAATGGAGATCTCGAGGCTTGATTAGAGCAGTGTATATTCATCATTTTTTCAATTTAAAATAAAAATATCAATTATTTACCTAGTTGTGTGATTAAGTATCCCTAATCTTAAGTCAAAAGTGACTATTGCATTGGTACTCAATACATCACAAAGAACACTTAAATAGAGAAAACCAAGATGGCGGCATAGGTGAACAATGAAATTGCTGCTGGGCACAACTATTTCAAAACCACAATGAAAAGAGAAAATGGACATCACTGAGACCCACAGGACAGCTGGCTGAGTGAAAATTCTACAACTAGAAAGAGACTGAGATGCAGAGGAGGTGCGCAAATAAAGTGCAGAGGTACAGAGGCGCGCGTGAAGGAGCTCACAAAAAGGGCTGGCAGCATTTCGTACCGGAGGGAGGCACAAGCTCCTGATGGCTCTGAACTCCAGTTCCAGGTGAGTTTCTGGGGACTCAGAAAGATATGGGGAGGAGCTGGGCTGTCTGGAACCGTCTGGCACCGGGAGGATCTTCAGAGAGGCTTTCTCTCGGTGGTGCCGAGGGTCACTGTGACCCGGTGCCTCTTAGGGCAGGGCTGAGAATCGGCCATTGCTGGTTGCTCTGCCTTGTAGTCTCCCTGAGACCCCGCCCCACCCCAGCTGCACGCAGAGGCTTTTGCATATAAAAGGCTGGGAAGCCCCAGGCAGAGGCTAAGACAACACCTCCTTGGAGTTCTAAGAGACTGTGTACCCAGTGGTCAGAGCAGGACCACCCAGATTACAACTCCTCAGACTCATAAGGGACTCACTCAGGGGGCACACTTAGTGGGCATCAAAGCCCCACTGAAGCAAGTCTTGCCCCATAAGGGTGTCTCCAGCATAGAAGTTCTCCCACCATAGACACAGCTGATTAAAGCCACTCTGTCAATGCAGGAAAGCAGCCAAAATACAGAGACAAAGAAACAGGTCACAAATGGCAGAAATGGAGGAAAGCAAATGACTGGATATAGAGTTCAAAACCATGGTTATAATGATTTTCAAGAATATTCTAGAGGCTGCTGATAAATTTAGTGAGACCCTCGAGGATATGAAAAAGGACTAGCTTGAAATTAAGCATACACTGACCGAAATAAAAAATAATATATAGAAATCCAACAGCAGACAGACAAGAGAATCGCAAGAATCAAGTTAAAGATATGAAATATAAAGAAGCAAAACACACCCAGGCAGAAAAGCCAAAAGAAAAAAGAATCCAAAAATATGAAGATAGTGTAAGGAGTCTCTGGGACAACTTCAAGTGTACCAATATCAAAATTATAGGGTGCCAGAAGAAGAGAGAGAGCAAGATATAGAAAACATATTTGAAGAAATAATGACAGGAAACATCCCTACCTGGTGAAAGAAATGGACTTGCAAGTCCAGGAAGCGCAGAGAACCCCAAACAAAAGGAATCCAAGCGGGACCACACCAAGACACATCATAATTAAAATGCCAAGGACAAAAGACAAGGAGTGAATCTTAAAAGCAGCAAGAGAAAAGCAGTCAGTTACCTAAGGGGGCACCCATACAACTGTCAGCTGATTTATCAACAGAAACTTTGCAGGCCAGAAGGGAGTGGCAAGAAATATTCAAAATGATGAATAGCAAGATTACCCAGAAAAGCTATCATTCAGAATTGCAGGTCAGATAAAGTGCTTCACAGACAAGAAAAAGCTAAAAGAGTTCATTACCACCCAACCAGTATTATAAGAAATGCTGGAAGGTATCCTTTGAAAGAAAGAAAAAAAGGTAAAGACAAAAATTATGAACAACAAATATATATCTATCAACAAGTGAACCTAAAAGTCAAGTGAATAAAAAAAGTCTGATGAATAGAATAAACTGGTGAATAGAATAGAATCAGGGGCATAGAAAGTGAGTGGAATGACAATTCACAGGGGGAAAGCGGTGTTGGGGGTGTGGGAAGAGACTGGACAATGATCGTACACCTATGGATGAGGACAGTGGGGGATGAGGGCAGTGGATGGGGTGGGAACTGGAAGGAGGGGAGCTATGGGGGGGAAAAAAGAGAAACAACTGTAATAATATGAACAATAAAGATTAAAAAAAAGAACATAAATAATTTTTAATTTGAAAAACAAAAATCTAGAACCCATAGGTCATCTCTCTTTACTTTCCTTGTTTAATTGGTCAGAGTTTCTGGTGACATTATAAAATAGTTACTTTTATCTTTAAAAAGAAAAAAAAAAAAACAACTCTCAACTTTATAGCCATTGACCTCATATTTCTTCAGCTGAAAATTAGTATATATTTACTGGTTAAAACAAGAAACTCTGCCTTGAGGTTAAATGAAAGGATCATGTGCTTTCAAACCCTGATATCAAGATGAAATCATAGCCATCTATATAAATAAAAGCCTAATATGCAAAGTGTTCCCTGGGGAGTTCAACCAGGAGACAGGGAGTTCAATTGCTCATTATGACATGTGCTAATCACCAGGGGGTGGCGTGGAACAAAGCAAGGCCCTGGACAGCAGCTGGGAAAGAGAGGCTCTGGCCTGCAGCCAACAGCTGGGGAAGAGAGGCCCCAGGCAGCAGCCAGAAGGCAGACCCTGGCTGGCAGCCAAAGGGCCCTGATCAACCCTGATCATCAGCCAGGCCTATGGACTCTACCTGTGCATGAATTTCATGCACCACTCCTCTAGTACTACACATACTTGTAAAAGACATTAGTAGGAATTCATAAATCACATTTGGGAACACTGGGAAACATTTTATTTAACGGAAAACTTAGTTCTAATTACATATATAGTATCATCATTCTAAGCAAAATACAAAAGGCAGTTACATTAATTTTTAAATTATTTACAATAATTATATATTAAAAGTAATTTATCTGATTTAAATTATTAATTCTATAAGGCAATATAATTATAGTGCCTAATTAAAAATACAACAAAATAAAATTATGGAATAATTATTTCCCCTTTTTCAGAAAAAAAGGGTTATTGTCTATCTTTAACATTTACTTTTTAAAAAATTAAAAAGAATATCCATTAAAATAAAATATATTAGTTCTGTATTACTCCTATTATTATGGATTCTACTAATAGTTCCAATTATTTTACAATATTATACTATTTTTTTTCTTAAGCTTATACTAGTATTTCGATGGTCTGTGTGATTATAATTACATTTTTAACCAGATTGAGCTTATCTTGGATAATAATGGCACCATTTCTTACAAATAAAAATCACCATACAGAAATCATAGATTGCTCAGCCAAATGAAAAGAAATGATCAGAAATGGGGATAAAAGTTTCTTTTCTCATTCTTGATGGTGTAAAAACACTTTGGATGAAAACTTGCAGCTATAAAGTCAACATAATAATATGATTAAGAGGTATTTCTTGGCCTTTCCAAAATAAAAATACTTTATTAATTAAAAATCCTTTTTTATTACTAAGTTTTTCAACACAGAGATACTTTTGTTCCCTTTGTGAGGCCTGATCCCAAATCATTTAAATGAGCATCTTTGTATCTTGTAGACTTTTCATTTTTCCCCCATTAATTTGATCGTTTGGACTCTGGATATTTTAATTGCACGTTCTACTGTTAAGACTTTACTTTCATTTATAAAAAACAACAGCACTGCTTAAAAAAATAACACAGGAAGGCTTTGAGGAACAGGAGACAAAACTGGCTCATTACTGCTGGGTGAAAACTACTATGATGCCCAGATTTCTCAGAGGGGGGGACTGTTTTCTATAAAGGTCTCAACCTTTCATGTTCTATACTCAACTTTCAGAAGAATGGATAGCAAAAAATGTCCATAAACCCCAAGTAATCAGCAGAGACAATTTTCTAAAGAAAGGCACTCATTATTTATCTTAATGGAAAGAATTAAAGCAGTGCCATTCTCTGAGAAAGAGCTTAGACGTATATGTAGAATGCACAGCCTGAAGACTGGAGAACTGGTGACTTCTCTTGGTTTTTGATAAGAACTGTCAAAAGTCAGTACTTAAGCAGGACTACTTATCTCAGAAGCTGAGGACTTGGCACATTGAGGTTAAGAGTCTAGCCTCTGGGTTGGTCAGTCAGCTTTGCTCTGGAATCACACAGTAAACTTTGAACTCTTGCCAAGAAATACTAATGATGACATCATTTGGAAGCTGAAGCAGCCTGAAAGATATAGTTAGCTTCTTTGATTTTCACATGAAGTCTACACAGGTTTAAGTTACCTGCCTCAATTCTTTAGTTAAATCATGACAGGATGAAGTCTAGAAACACGGACTGTTTTTGCTCCATAAAACCTCACTTGTTTTGATCAAAGGTCCAGGAAAGATTGGGTAGAGAAAGAGAGAGAAATCATGATATATTTTTCTTAATATAAAAATCCAGAAAGTATGCCTGCTAGGTTAGCAGAATAACAATAGTTTTTCTTTTTAATCCATTTATTCATTGGAGAAAGCTCATGAAGCTCATATAAGCAGCTTGGCCCTTTGATAGGGGTTGAGGACAAAGAAATAAACCAGCTCCCTGGCTGATTTCTTCTTTTATGGGGTTGCTGTTATAGATAGGAGGGGACTTTGTAATGGACTTAGATAGGACCAGAAGAGCCTAGTGAAGTTTTCTTTGGAAAGGTGAGAATTTACACTAGCTTGTCTACATGAGCCCAACTGGGGCAGCATCACCATGTATATACATATAATCCTCTTTACTTGGGTTACAAGACAAACAGTTGAACACTTTGTCTTTTATGAACTTCAGATCACTTAGAAAATTCAGCACTATTGTTACAGTGTCATACAAGAAGAATTTAAATAATTTTCCGGAAGTCATCAAATATATAAGTGGTAAAGGTATAAATAGAAACCAGATAATCTGACCACTGGCTCTGTGTTATTCCTACAACTTTATTCTGATATCAGAGTGGTGTCAATGCTTCCCTCTGTACTTGCTTTTTTATACTAAAATCAGAATAAAGTTTAATAAATTAGAACAATCTAGTTCAATAATATTATCAATTTATTTAGGAAAGATTTTACCAGATTTTTTGTGCTAAACACTTTACAGTGATAATCTCATTTAATTATTAAAATGCCCTAAAAATACTCCTGATTTCTTCCACATAAAAAATCAGAGAGTTTAGCTTTATAAAAAGTGTATAATTTACTAGTTGCCTGGCTTTGACTGCTAAAGTCAAGGTTTCAATTTTGGTCCATTCAACGGCAATGTCTGTGCTTTCAAAAAAACAAAGAAACAACTATGCAATTATTTCAGCTCTTTCAGGTGTAAACTGCTAGTGTTGTCTGTAAATGTCATACCCGTTTAAAACATTGCAAAACACACTATCTTTCACACAAACGACTAACCGAGTATAGCAAGAAAGTTATTAAGTGAAGCGAACAAAGAAGCCAAAGAGCCGAACAGAAGATTTAAAAAATGAATCCACAACTTCAGTCGTGGGGAATGCTATGTCAAAGACAGAAGGCAGGGAAGGAGGGAGACAGGAAAGCTATGCCAAGTGGCCGGGGATACTTTTGCTCATGTCACGGAGAGCAGGCTTAGCTGCAAACAATGTTCACTGAAGAGCAGAATATGTCTGGGGAGATGCTGAATTTATTCCCATGTATTTAACTGATTACTATATTGTGGTGCCAAGTAATAAAAATAATTTTGTAATAGGCCTTAAAAATGAAATGTGAGTTAAGGGAAGGATGAGGTTGTCATAAGGCTCCACTCTGCTTTAGAAGGAATTAGGAAAACCTGATTTCAGTGCTGCTGACATGTTCAGGGAATTTGTTGGTCTGACAAGGAATTTATTTTGATGGTCATAATCTATCACAAGAAAAGACTTGGCAGAGCAGCACAGCTCCCAAAATCTCTCTCCTTCTTCTGGTGTCTAATCCAACATCAATCAGAAAACATATCCCACGTAGTATCATTGCTAAACATTTCTTAACTTATTAGTAAATATTTTATATTCTGCCTGAAAAGTAAGCATAAGTCTTGGAGGCGCATAACTTTCATGTTTGCTGTCCTGTTCTCTTTGCCAGTAATGGCCCTTTCTTGCTTTGTTTCATGTTGGTGCATCTGCACAAAATCTGATACAGAGAGAAAGGAAGGCTTTCTTATATTTCCCATCCGCTTAAAGTCAAAGAGGCAAGATGCAAAGGTATGGATTCAAGGTTTACAACTTTACAAACATATGCACAGCTATGAATACATATGCCCCTCAATGCATCCTGTAAGTCAGGGTATTAGATGATGTGCAAACATGATGGCAAGGCTGGTTCAGTGAAGGGATCTGCTCATTGCTGAAACAAATGATAAAGAAAGTGGTGCTTAGCCCAGTCTTAGCATTAACTTTTCATTGTTGCACAGAGAGAGGCATTGTCCAACCATGATAACCCTCCTTACCTCTACACACAGACACACAGACACATAAAAATCAATAAAATATATTTAAAAAAATAAAAATAAATAAATCTTCAAGCCATACTTTCTTTATCTGCAAAATGGATGGATATCAGCTATTTTGTAGAGTCAGTATGACGACTGAATATAGTAAAGAAGGTAAAATATTTTATAAAGGTCTGTATTGTAGTCGAAATCCTGCTTTCACCCAAAGTATAACTGCTGACTAGTACAAGCAGATTGAAGACCATAAATACTTCTTCTGGGCAAACGTTCCTGCTCCAGTGAAACCCAGTGATACTGCTCCATTTTTACCCTGTCCTCTTATTGAAAGGAGTTAATGCTAAGTTCTTGGGTTCATGAAGTGATGGATGATTAACTAATTAAGAAATATTCTCTTTCACTCTTTCTAATCTATCTTAGAAAAACATTATCTACTTGAGTCTATGAGCAAATGCTTTGTTTCAGGAAAGCTAGCAAGAAAAACAAACCAGATGGAAAGCAGTGAGGCAGCCAATCAAAAGTATTTTGGAAATCTTTAAAAAAGATCTAGGAAATAGAAGAGATTTCTAATGGGATCCTGGGCTCCAATTTTCTGTTCTCAATTAGTTAATGCATTTCATTCTTTCATCAATTACAGCCCATAAAAGCCATAGTATTACTTCCCATCAGGTCTGCTTTTCCTCTCCTGGAATAGGATCCCAACGGGAAAACAAAGCAACAAAAAAAATTGCTTCTCAGAAACATAGGATGAATGTGCTCTGAGAAATACCACTGGCAACACACTTTTCCCTTCATAGGGAAAATAAAAAGAAATCATTTCCTACATCTTTGGAATCTGAGACCAACTGTAAATCAGCTGATGGCAAAGGCCTCCAGGGGAGGAAAAATAGCTTCAGCATTTCATTGGCTGTCATTTGTTAGTAGTGTCCATCTCATTCTGCAGCCTACTCTTCTTATTCTTTGCTTTGCTTTTTGAAATATAGGTTTCATTTACAAGTTAAGAATCAAAACACATAACTTTATATAGAAAAAGAGTAAAGCACCAGAAAATACTATCCTGAGACATGGTCTTTCTTGCCTTAACAGTCAAGCCATAGGTCAAATATGAGTAAGCAACTAAATATGGAGCATGTTAGGTATTTTTCTTTAAAGGGCCAGCCAGAGATCTGGGTGTTTGGGAAAATACAAATGCATATATCTTCATAATATTTAAAGTTTTCTCTGCCTTCATTGACTAAACTCAAGAATGTCTGTGCCTAAATAGAACTAGAAAATCTAAAAATGCCAAGGGATCTTCCAGATACTTTTTAAATAGATGAGGAAACTGAAGGCCTTCTGCCTTTTTATTATATTTCTACATCAAAATGACTTGAATATGTCACTGTACTTTGGTCCTAATACCTTAAAATATATCCACAAAGGTTATTTGGAAAAAAGAAAAAGGAAGTTGCTCCCATCATTGACACAATTCAGTATTTCTGAATTAAGACTCAAGGGGAGCACCTGAAATAAGGGAAATAATGGGCTTTAAAATGTAATTCTATCATACAGGGATTCTTTGGGAAGTCTGTTGTTTTCCCATCTCCACTTTTTATGATTCTAGAGTAAATATATATATTCAGACTATGTTAGACCCTTGGTACCAGCACTTTCTAAACTCAGATGACAGATATTCTTTTGTGTTTCCAGCCCAGCTGGAGTCTAACCACTGGTGAAGAAAAATAAGGTTATTCTTTTAATAGCTAGTTCCTCAGTAATTGATATTCTGTC
>PVJC01040725.1:0-15676 GCA_004026665.1 Murina feae | reverse complement strand
CTCCCTTTCTATGCCTCTGATTCTATTCTATTCACCAGTTTATTCTGTTCTTTAGATTTCTTATTCACTTGATTTTTAGGTTCACTTGTTGATAGATATGCGTTTGTTGTTCATAATTTTTATCTTTACTTTTTCTTCATCCTCTTCTCAAAGGATACCTTTCAGCATTTCATATAATACTGGTTGGGTGGTGATGAACTCCTTTAGCTTTTTTTTTTGTCTGTGAAGCTCTTTATCTGACCTTCAATTCTGAATGATAGCCTTGCTGGGTAAAGTAATTTTGGATGTAGGTTCTTGCTGTTCATCACCTTGAATATTTCTTGCCACTCCCTTCTGGCCTGCAGAGTTTCTGTTGAGAAATCAGCTGACAGTCGTATGGGTGCCCCCTTGTAGGTAATTAACTTTTCTCTTGCAGCTTTTAAGATTCTCTCCTTGTCTTTTGCTCTTGGCATTTTAATAATGATGTGTCTTGGTGTGGTCCTCCTTCGGTTCCTTTTGTTTGGAGTTTTCTGTGCTTCCTGGACTTGAAAGTCCATTTCTTTCACCAGGTGGGGGAAGTTTTCTGTCATTATTTCTTCAAATAGGTTTTCAATATCTTGCTCTTTCTCTTCTTCTGGCACCCCTATAATTCTGATGTTGGTACGTTTGAAGCTGTCCCAGAGACTTCTTACACTATCTTCATACTTTTTGATTTTTCGTTTGGGACCAAACATTTTTTGACATATTCACATTTAATCCTCCCACCAATTCTATGTAAAAGGTGTATTATTATGTTGATTTTCCAAATAAGAAGACTAAGACATAATATTATCTTCAGGAAATTGCATGGGAACTAAGTCATCTTGATTCCATAAACAATGAGCACCTCCTGTGTGCTAAACTCTGTTCTGGTGCTGGGAATTGAGAGCACCATGGAAATGCATAATCTGGTTAACCTCTGGGGTGGGGGGTAGACAAGTAAAGTCAGGCAGACAGTCTCCAGTTACGTATACAGTTATATATACAGTGCCTATTATATGTCAAGCACTATGCTAAGCACTGATGTTAGATTTTAAAAAACCAGGTAGCGTGTTGCTGCACACAGTGACAAGTGCCATGGCAGAGGTAAGCATAAGGGCTCTCAGGGTGGGGAGTGGCAGGGGCATCACATAGGATTTCCTTTAGAAGGTGATCCTTTGGACAATTGCTGCTCCCTAGGTATTAACAAGAGACCCACTTTCATAACTAAAGAGACAGATATGTCAACTTCCATCTCTACAGTCCTAGGAAGCTCACAATTAAAATTTTTTCTTAAGGTTAGATCAAATTTGAGGGGCTTTCTGGTCTCATTCAGGTCAGGGCATTCAGCCCCAGAAGCTTCCCTCTCAATTCTCTTCTATCTAGCAATAGTACAATTTGACTACCTAGTTTGCCTTAAGAACATCCTCCAAATTTCCTAAATAAAATGGAAACACTGTCATTTAATTGAAGCAACTGTCTCATTGTCTCCATGGGGAGTAGCTTCAGACAGCTCATGCCTGGAAGTTTTGTTTGAAGCATTTTTTTTCTATCCTTTCATTACATTCATATTTGTTACAAGGTCATAAGGAATGTCTGTGAGTTTGTCTGCTCAGCATAGCAATAAGATTTATTTTATACTCAGGACAAAATTTGGTGTTTTTTTGTTTGTTTTACAAAATAATCTATCCCTCAGTAAGAATGTGTATGTATGTATAGAGGCTACGTGTAGAGGCTTATGCACGAAATTTGTGCACAGGAGGGGGGAGTCCCTCAGCCTGGCCTGCACCCTCTCCAATCCGGGACCCCTTAGGGGATGTCTGACTGCCTCTTGCAATCTGGGATTGCTGGCTCCTAACTGCTCACCTGCCTGCCTGCCTGACTGACCCTAACCTCTCTGCCTGTCTGCCTGATCACCTCTAACTGCTCCCCTGCTGGCCTGATTGGCTCTAACGATCTCTGCCTCACCCCACACTTGGCACCCTGGATTCCCTCCTCTGGCCAATTGCAGGCACCCAGGACCTGGGCTTCTTTTCCTCTGGCTGACCACAGGCACCCAGGATGTGGGCCGACTTCTCCTGGGCAGGCCACTGACACAGGGGACCATGGGCAAGCAGCTTTGCCAGTGCCACAGCTTCAGGTGCACAGGACCACAGGGAGGGCAACTTGTTCCTCTCCCAGGCTGCAGGCACAGGCACAGCTGCTGGTGCCCAGGACTGAAGATCCTGTGGCTTGTCCCTCTCCTGGGCCAGGCCACAGGTGCAGGCACAGCCACTGGCATCCAGGATCATGGATGGGCAGTTTATCCTTCTCCAAGCCTGGGCCTCAGGTGCAGGTGCAGCCACTGGCATTTGGGATCATGGGGTGGGCGGCTTGTCCTCTCTTGTTCCACAGCCTGGCTGGTCCCCATTCCTCTCTTCTAAGTGTTGAGTGTCTGAACCATTATGGCATGACGGCATGAGAGCATGACAACTATTTGCATATTAACTCTTTATTATATAGGATGGTTATGCAGGGAAGAGGGGGATTTTGTACATGACTACATGTATAAACCTGCATGTGTTTGTAAGCGTGTGGGTATGTGTGTATGTTTGTGAACATGATTCCAATGTAGGATTCTGATGTCCAGGATATTACCTATAAGCGCTATATTCTTCTGGATTAAAACCAAGCCACCTTTCAATGTTGAATGAAATGAGAGCATTTTATAGAAAATGTTAAAAACCAGAATGTGGAGTTTAGAAATAATATGAAAGGCATTGGTGGCCACTGATATTTCTTGGGCAGAGGAATGCAGAAAATGATGCTTTCAGAAAATTTATTTTTAGAAAAGAGACAGAACCTTTGGACTAATTATCTGTTTGTTTACTGCCCTTGTTTTTATGATCCAACCCAGAAAATAGGAAGCAAGTTGGGCTTTCTTGAGGCCCAGGACTTTTTATTTTTTTTGACATCATGGTAGCCAGTTTTGGGGGAGGTACTGATATGGTAGGAGTACACAAGGTTTGACTTTTAGGAAAATCTGTGATGAACCTGGAGGTGGACTGCTAAATCACTTGGCCTTCAGAAGTTTCCAGGGGTTTTTACCTTATTTCCCTACTTTATTTAAGTATCTTTAGGTCTCACTATAGCTCTGCTTATTAGATGTTCTCATCATTTAACTCTCATTATTTAGCTAGATGTTTCTCTTTAGTTCTCTATGCTACCCTCCCCCCCACCACCACTAACATGCACACAAAATTCAAGGCTAAAAGGCACCAATAGAAATGTGGAGGAGCAGAGTCAAACTTATTTAAACAAATATACACATTATACGTAGAGTATTTTCTTGGACAAAAGGAATCATATTTATATGATTTTACAAACACCATCTCATTTTACCCATATATGGAAAAAGACATCTCCTTTTGTTTATTTAACATTTAAAAGATCAATGCCTGGATTGTGGGCTTAATCCCCAGTAGAGAGTGCAGAAGGCAGCCAATTGATGATCTTCTCTCATCATTGATATTTCTATCTCTCTCTCCCTCTCCCTTCCTCTCTGAAATCAAGAAAAACATTTTTTAAAAGATGATGGACTTTTTCTGCCCTAACTGGTTTGACTCAGTGGATAGAGAGTTGGCCTACAGACTAAAAGGTCTCAGGTTCAATTCTGGTAAAGGGTATGTGCCTTGGTTGCGGGTACATCCCCAGTAGGAGGTGTGCGAGAAGCAGCTGATTGATGTTTCTCTCTCACTGATGTTTCTAACTCTCTACCCCTCCTCTTCCTCTCTGTAAAAAATCAATAAAATATATATTTAATAAAAAATAACAAAATAATAAAAAGATTATGGACTTTTCAATAAACTCAACTGCATGAAAATAAAAATCTTTTGGTTTGATAATAATTAAGTCTAGTAAGGACACATTCTTTATATGTCATATGAGTTGCAAATATGTTCCCATTTTGTTATCTTTTGATTTTATTTTCCTCTCTTTTGTCAGATAAAATATTTGCATAATATTGGAGTAGTGTAGACTTTCTTAATCAAGACAGAAAACTCCAATTCTATGAGGGAAATGATATACATGTTTGACTACATTGAAGAAAAAAAGTTAAGGCTCATGAAGTATCTTTCTCCAGGCAGAAGAAACGCTTTAGGGATGGGAGCATGTTTAAGAAAAACAAAAATCAAGTAAAGCAAAAGAAATATCAGATTAGCATTCAAGTAGCTAAGGGAAGTGCAGTTTGATCTGAAGCTGGGGGTTGTACTTAGAACTAGCAAGAAATGGAAGAAGGCTTGTGTGGGGAACAGTAGTGATAAAGAGTGACTCATTGTTTAAATGACAGTAAAAGGCTGAAAGAATGACCCTAGACAGGGAAATCCAAGTCTTTGTTTAATAGACAGAAGCACTGACAGTGGTGGGAGAAGGGTGAGGGCAAATCCAGACACTCTGCTGATCTTAAGGCCACATCCTCCAAGCATAATAGTCTCAAATTCTCTGAGACTTTCCTCTAACTGTGGTCAGAAGCTTTACAACCCTAACTGCCTCATGGAATCCATCAAAGCCTTCCACCCTCACTCCCAATCTCAGGATCCTTGGCTAGGTGCTCTTGATCCAGGTAACTTTTATGGTCACTTTGACAGGAGAATGAGCAAAAGCCTTGGACAATAATGCTGTAAAATGAGTGCCCAGCAGTCACTGGCTGTGTGACCTTGGGAAAATCATTTTTCTGGTCTAAATTTGTTTCCTCATTTGAAAATAAAAAGGATAATATTACCTTCAAAGGAATTTTAAGAAAGAAGAAATCATATGACTGATGTATGTGAAAGGGCTTCAGGGACTGTAAAAGCCAATAAAAATATAGGTGACTAGATGCCCGGTGCACAGATTTGTGCACCAGTGGGATCCTTGGACTTGGCCTGCTGGGATGAGTGGACTTCTGTGCCACTGCAGCCTGGCCTTACCCACCAGCTCATCGGGCTCCAGCCTGCTGTCCATGTTGATCCTGCACAGCATACAGAAGTGCGCTAAGCAGCAGGCAGCCAGGGAGGAACCTGAGAGCTCACTGGATGCTGTGCTACTCCTGCTCATCTTGGCCCCACTGCACCTGCTGCCGCAGTAACTCGCGCCACAGGAGGAGTGTCTTCCAGAGAGGCTTGTGCTGCAGCAGCTGCGCTCAGCAGATGTGAGCCCAGAGTCTGGCACCCATCTGTCAGCTGAGGGGCACTTCCACTGTGGGAGCGCACTGACCACCACGGGGCTGGTCAACCAGATATATATATATATTGGAGGCCGAGTGCACAAAAAATTTGTGCACTTGGGGTGGGGGTGTCCCTCAGCTTGGCCCATGCCCTCTAGCAGTCTGGGACCCCTTGGGGAATGCCTACCTGCTGACTTAAGCCTGCTTCCTGGGGGATTGGGCCTAAGCTGGCAGTCAGCCCTCTGTCTGGCAGCCCGTGAGCCCTCAGGGGATATCCACTTGCCAGTGGGGAGTAGGCCTAAGCTAAAGTTGGACATCCTTAGCACTGCTGAGGAGGCAGGAGAGGCTCCCACCACCACTGTCAGCCTGGTTTGTGGCTGAGCAGAGCTCCCCCTGTGGGAGTGCTCTGACCACTGGGACAGCTCCTGCATTGAGCGTCTGCCCCCTGGTGGTCAGTGTGTGTCATAGTGACTAGTCATTCCCAGTGGTTCTGCTGTTAGGGTCAATTTGCATATTACCCTTTTATTATATAGGATAGAGGCCTGGTGCATGGGTGGGGGCTGGCTGGTTTGCCCTGAAGAGTGTCTTGGATCAGGGTGGGGGTTCCACTGGGGTTCCTGGCCAGCCTGGGTGAGGGACTGAGGGTAGTTTTCAGGCTAGCCACATTCCCTGCAGGGAGGGGGGTCCTGCTGTGGTGCCTGGCCAGCATGGGTGAGTGGCTGATTGCTGTTTGCAGGCTGGCCACAGTCTCTTCAGGGTGGGGGTCCCCCCTAGGGTGCCTGGCCATCCTGGGTGAAGGGATGATGGCTGTTTGCAGGCTGGCCAAGCCTCCCAGCAGGCACCTTCACCCCATGTGGGTGGTGTCATCCTTGGTGAGGGGCTGATGACTGTTTGCAGGCTGGCCACAGCCCCCAGCAACCCAAACTCCCAGCGAGGCTGGCTGGAAGCAGGTATCAGGGATTGATTTATCTTCTATAATTGAAACTTTGTTGCCTTGAGCAGAAGCCACAGCCGGCCAAGGCAGGCAGGAAGCTTAGCTTTCTCCATTGTCAGGGCAACCAAGCCTCCTGTTTGCTCTAGCTCTATGGCTGCCAGCTGCCATCTTGTTTGGGTTAATTTGCATATAGTCACTCTGATTGGCTGGTGGGCATGGCTTAGGATGTACCTAGTGATGTAATTAACATATTACTCTTTTATTAGATTAGATATTGATTACCACAATTCCAGCTTAACCAGATAAATATCCTGAAGTAAGAGAGGCATGCAAAGCAGTAACTTTCCCCTATGCTTGGCACCTGCAGACAATTTTGGGTGGGTGAGGAGAGACTATGGGTATGTAGCCCTATGAGTTCAGAGAAGATCCTGAAGCTCTCAGAAGCCACCTGCTGCTAGCATCACCATGAGCCTCCACTCATGCTACTCATGGGGTGATGTCAAAGTCTGATGAGATATCAGTGAAGTGATGTGTGGAATTTATTCAGTATCATTAGACAATTATGAATTCAGGCCAGAAAGCCAAGCAGAAAGTGTACCATATTATCATTGCTAATGCTGAGGAAAAGAACAACCCTCAGAGCTCCCAAAGGTCCAGAGAGCTACCATTCAGAGAGTTTTTGTTCTGAGGTTAGATGGACAGCCAAGCCTATCCAGAACAAAATCACACAAACACACTATTAAACCTGGCTAAAGGTGTGAGAATAAGTGGCTTGGACAGGAATATGATTACTTGTCCTCGCCTCTATATGGACTCTGGAACCAGACTTCCTGGTGGTAATCCTGGTTCTGCTATTTTAATGTCTTTGTGCATCAGTACTAGTACTTATATAGATGATTCTTTTGAGTATTAAATAAGTTAATATTTGTAAAATGCTTAGAATATTGTCTAGTACATAGTGTTATATAAATATTATTTAATAATAATAATTAAAATACAAATCATTTTTAGAAGGGCATTTAAGGTTTTTTTCTCCATAATCTGGCCACTGTCTAACTCTTTAGTCTCATTTTTTACCATTTCCTCTTAAAATTGTATCCTCCAATAGTGAATAAGTGAATATATACCACATTATTGTATATCCCCGTGCCTTAGCCTTGGCCTGGAATATCCTTCTTATCATGTTCATTAATAAAATTTGTCTTTGGACTGCTTCCAGTCAAGATGGCAGAGTAGGCAATACTGTTCTCACCTCCTCCCATGATCACATCAAAAGCACAACTAAATTACAGAACAACAATCATTGACAATCACCTGAAGACTACCTGAATAGAAGTACTATGGCTAAGGATATACATATAGAAGAAGCCACATCAAGTAATGGTAACTTGTCAGTGTAGTAACTGAAAAGGAAGGAGCTATGTTCTGGAGTTCTGTGAATAGGGAGCCAGAGATATTCTGGTAAAACAAGTGTAAATTTAATGAAAAGATGTTCTTTCTTTTGATAAGCATCTTCTCTATCACCAATACCATCCAGCTACTTATCTTTGACTTGAACTAGGTTAGAGTTATTGGCTATGAGGACAAGTTTAACACCTACATGCACACAAAGTCTGGGATAGTCTCTTGGATTGTGATCCACAAAAATAATATCAGCATTGGCCTATCCACCATTACCATCATGGTCAGCTCTCTGCTCCTTTATTGTGTCTACCTGAACAACTATGTGGGGTCGCTGTGCTATTCCATATAGATCATTGCCTCTGAGCTTATCAACTTCTTCATGGTGCTGCTCATCAATGGGGCCATAAAAGAGTAGTTCAGGAGCTGAATTACCTGCACTAGATCTTCCAAATTCCCTTATTCTCCAACACTTCTTCTGTCTGCCCTTTATCATTGAGTATATAGTATATATAAACCCTTTGTAAGAGCCCCAAGACTTACAGCAAGACAGTCTGCCATGGACACTCTTCCATCAGTACACTTTATTTGCGACTGTCCGTTGGGCTGGGAACATTGCAATGCAAAATTAAGCTCAACTGTGCCAGGAAGATGAGAGAGAGGGGTGTAGTACTTCCAAACAAAGGAGACTCCTTTTCCCTGCCTGCCTTTTGTTGATTCTGCTTGCCTTTTTGGGCTCTCAAGTTTTATGCTCTTAAGAATGATTCTTGGGGGAGAGAGAATTTCATTGATCAATTATTGTACGTGTGTGTTTGTGACTTTTTTTTAGCATTGAATTATGTACTGCCTTTGTGCTAAAAAATTTCCTCTGGTTTTGTATTTTTAAATGGCTTTTATTTTATGTCCACCAACATTTATTGAACATTTACTATGTGAAGAATGCCATTCTAAGTGCTACAAAACATGGTGAATTAGGCTTTTCCAAGCAATATGAAAAGGTTAATGAGGGATAAGTAGAGCTACAAGAACTGAGATGAAGGCAAGTGAGGTTCTGTTTCTAAGGCAGCTTTAAGGAGGTCTCACCTAAATCACTCTTACCAGAACTGCTTCCTTCAGTGCTCCCTTCCCTACCCTGTCAACCCTATATATGGTCAGAAGGTGCATCAAGTTCAAATTCTGATGCTTAGCATTCCAGGGCCATCCTCTCCTCATACCAGTGACTTTCTCTCTCACTCGTCCTTTGTATTAACTACCAATGATCCTCAAGTTTGGTTCCATCTAGAGCTCGCTTTCTCCCATGATCACTCATTGTCAACATACTATCATTATTCCAATCTTTCATCTCCACTTATCTATTTCTTTTCCTATTGTCACTACTTTCTCATCTTTCAGATATCAAACTGCCATTTATTGTTCTTCAGAATTTACTCCGCTGAGTTTCTAAAATAAGAGCCATGTAGCTTTGCTTTGAATTGTTAAAGTCTTAGATGATCCCAGGCTTTTTGTCCTATCTTATTAATTTGAACCTCAGCTTCTTCAAGATGGGAATCAAGTCTTCTTTCCTAATATATGATAGTTGGTTTTTTTTATTGTTTTTGTTTTTGCCCCAAAACTCAGAACCTGAAGCCTAACACTAGTTGGATTATGACTCAAAAATGATTTTTGGGTTGCTAACATATTGACATTTCTGGTATATTGAAATAATTACAGCACTTTGTGATAGGGGTTTTTAATCTGCTTTTAAAAATAAAACTTTTTTACTACAAAAAAATTATACAGAAACTCACAGTATAGAAAACAGATCAGAGTAGGACTGTTCTAGGTAAATGGGAACCATCCTTTTTAAGTAGTTTCTATGATACTTCTATAGAATACTTTAGGGTTTATGACATAGAATTTTAAAATAACTGTCTCAAAATACTAATGGGCCAGAACATGTTAAAATTAAGGTATATATTTGCTGACTGACTATTTAAGTAATGAATAGTCTAACTCGCAGATCCATGGGACTTGAAAGGGGCTGTAGGTACATAGCTTGGGCAACCTGCTCAATGTTTTTCTTATAACAGGGGATAGGAGTTAAAATAAGCACCAACACAGAGAAATAATGAAAGCTCAAAAGAGCTTTGGAGAGACAATAGAAATGGGTGAACCAGATCTCATCTTCAGCAATTCTCCCAGTACTCTGCTTAAGCTTCTTCACTGCTATGGGTAACAAATCTCCTTGTCTGAGATCCCACTTCTCTTCAGATCCATTTCCCACTGTTGGAAACTATTTCCAATTATCATCCTTGTGTTTTTTCTGTATCTGGCATCCAAAGAGTCAAATGTTTTTCCTGAGGGAATTCGGACTTTTTAAAAAAAAAATATGAGCATATACATCAGTACCCATGTAAGACACCACTATGGACCTTTCAGGAATTCATACCAGGCCAAAAATCTATTTAGACATCAAGACAGTCTGGATGACCTTTTCCTGAAAGATTCCCAGCTTGTTACACATCCAATTTCCAACAGCTCATATCAGAGCCATCTTTATGGTAACTTGTGGTTTATAAACTATACTCTCTATATTTGGAAGTATTTTGGGATGTAGCTGGACTGTAATACTAGCCCCATAGGTTCTTAGTTTTTGTCTTAATACATTTTTATTGATTTCATAGAAGAAATGATAGGGAGAGAGAGAAAATAACATCAATGATAAGAGAGAATCATTGTTCGTCTACCTCCTGCATGCACTTCACCGGAGATTGAGCCTGAAACCCTGGCATGTGCCCTGACCAGGATTTGAGCCATCACCTCCTGGTTCAGAGGTCAGTGTTCAACCACTGAGCCAATGCAGCCAGGCTGGGTTCTTAGTTTTAACAGTAATAATTAACTAACAGATACAGAAAAATGGCAGTGGTATAGGCAGATATATCCAGTGCCTTGTTCAGGAACAGATAGGGTGAACGGCTGAAACGAGTAGCATCCAGCCCGAATTGGCAGTGGAGATCGAGCTGGGAGACAGCCTGCAGCTGGTAAGGCAGAAGTCTCCTGAGAGAGGTAAAATCAAGGCTTTGGGAATAATACTCTGCCAGATCTGAGCCCTGAGGATCCGAAAGAATCCAAATGGCACTGGCGCTGGCATCAGCACCGCCAACCATATCTCCTGAGACAGGCGCAGTGGAAAGAGGGTACACGGAACTGCTGGTTGGCAAGGGATTCTAGATTCGGGTTCACAATCAGGAAAGGGCTGGGGTGTGCGGGCAGGAGAGAAGTGTGCCCCTTCGAAGTGTATTCTACATCTGGGTCCACAATCAGTAAAGACTCAAGTGTGCCGGCAGGACAGGCTCACGCATGCGGGCGCAGCCTGTCCCGCTTCTATGGCTGGTGCATTTCTCCACTGAGTCTTTTGGACACAGACACTTACCCATGGCTGGAATGTGGGAGAAGGTGCTGAGTTGTGGAATCTGGAGAGAGAGGGGGGTCCAGGAGAGGTGGCAGTGAGTTTGGTGCTGACTAATGCCTGAGCCTGGGACCTAGGCAGCCATTGTGCCTTGAAAAGACAACCCCTACCTCCAGTATCCAGGCAACTAATACAGCCACAACCAGATTCCACCCTGAACTGTAAACAGCATTTAAAAACCAAAACAACCTAATCAGTCCCTGAGACTCCAAAGAGACTGGCCTAAAGAGATTCTTTTGGTCCTAGCAATTGGATCATGAGAAACACAACATTACGGAAGACTGGGATTTTAAGCCAGCCAAAGGAACATTTTACCTCTTCATTTTTATTTCTTTACTAGTGGCCCAGTGCACAAAATTTGTGCACATTAAAAGGGGATTAATTAGAGGAAATATTTTAGTATTGCTATTTGCCCTTTCTCTATAATAAACGTGTCAGAGATTAAAGAAAATTAGTAAAATGTATATGAAAATCTTCCCTCTGTCAGAGTCAGGGGTGCACCATGGAAACCCAGAGTCAAGTCTTCAACCACCCACGTGCACTTCAAAATCGCTCAAGACCCAAACCTGGACGGCCCCCCTTCATTGGGCTAGATCCAGACTTGACCAGTCCCACCCTGTCAAGCCCTGCCAGGTGGGGGGGTGCAGCCTCAGGTCCCCTGGGTGCCAGGGCAAGGGAGCACAGCCTGAGGTCCCCCATCAAGCCCTGCTGTGTTGAAGGAGTGGCCTGTGATCCCCCAGCCTGGTGCCAGGGCAGGGGGCACAGCCTGAGTTCCCCTGGCCTGGTGCTGGGGTGGAGGGCATGGTCTGAGGTCCCCTGGCCCAGAACCAGGGTGGAGGGCACACCTTGAGGGCCCCTGTCAAGTCCTGCTGGGTGGGGGCACAGCCACAGGTCCCCTGGCCTGGGGCCAGGGCAGGGGGAATGACCTGAGGTCCCCAAACTGGCACCAGGGAAGAGGGTGCAGCCTGAGTTCCTCTGGCCTGGTGCCAGGGTAGGGGGAGCAGCCCAAGGTCTCCTCTCAAGCCCTGTGGGTGGAAAGCACAACCTGAGGTCCCATCAAGCCCCATGCAGGAGGTGGGTTGGCGCAGAGCCTCAGGTTCATGCTGATTGCTCCTTAAGGCTCGTTATGGGAACTTAGCCTCAGCTGTGGGTGCAAATTGATTGGAGTGATGGTCAATTTGCATATTTTCTCTTTATTATATAGGATTTTTTTTTATTATTACTTTGTTACCTTTCCTTTTCTTCTTTTTTTATTTGTTTTCCTGTTTGTATTTGTTGCTTTACTTTTTAATTCTCTTTATTTTTCCATCACTCTATTTTATTTTATTATTCTTTTGCTATTTTTATACCATTTTTTATATCAATTTTTTTGTAAATTTATTTTTTTCTTTTCTTTCATTCTCTTTCCTCTTATCCACCCATCCCCTTTCTACTTCCTCTATAGTGAACTAAGATCCTCCCTGCATTCCTCCAATTCTTAACCTTATCTTCTATATATAAGCTCAGCATCTACAGATTCTGCTCCCATCCTCTCTGCTGGGGGTGGTCACTTATAGTGGGGTTATTATTGTTGTGAGTATATTCGTGTTTTGGTCCCTTTGTGTGGTATCTTGTCAAGGTGAATTTTATCCTATCTGGCCAGGTGCTAGAGAGTGAATCTCACGACCAGACACCTGTAGAGGAAACTCCATCCACAAATGGGTCAATAATACCCCAGACCCAACTACATAGGCAGGAAGAAGGTGGCAGTGAGGTCGAGAGCATAAGTCAGTGAGGGACCAAAAGAGGAGTGTGTGGTCATTTGGAATGTGCATGTGTGTACGTGAGTGAGGCACAGATAGATCCCGCAGTGATCTGGCTAAATGGGCTTCCTTAACTAGGCAGCCTCTGCTACCATTGTAAACAGTTCCAGGAGGCCAGCCTGTCCTCACAGGCCTAGCATTTTTAAGGGGAGAGCTGCTGTAACTGGGAGCCAGACCTCACCCCTGCTAGGGACCAGCTACTTCAGCTGTGTTTGCAAGGTCAACTAGTCTCCAGCCACTCTGAGCGCAGGCTCCTGTGAGTTCTGAAGCATGCTTTCCTCTGACTGGCCCAATGCCTTAGCCCAAGGCACTGCAACCACACAAGCAACAGACATGTGAACAGCCCACCCCTGTCTAAGGAGCTGCAGCTCCGTGAACAGCCTTCCCCAGGCCTAAGAGCAGAAGCCTCACGTGGAAGCCCCCTGTCCAAGCATCAGCAGCTGTGTGAGAGCAGACCATTCCCCAGTCTGAGGAGCAGCATCCATGTGAGCAGCCTCACCCCTTTCTTAGGAGCATCTCACACTAATCCAAGGAGCATCAGCCAAAAGCAGTCAGCACCTGTCCAATGAGCAGCAGCTGGGAGAGCATCCCAACTCTATCCAAAGAGCAGCAGTCACAAGTGCAGCTCACTCCCACCTAAGTCACAGCAACCAGGCAAGCAGCCCATCCCCCACTTGAGAACCAACAACTGAGTGAGCAGCCTGCACCCGTATGAGGAGCAGTCGCCCTGTAAGCAACCTGCCCCTGTCCAAACAGCTACAACCTCATGAGCAGTCCACTCCATCTAAGAAAAGCAGCAGCGTGCAGCCAGCCTAAATATAAGGAGCAGCCACGTGATCAGCCCACCTCTGTCTAAGGAATAGCAGCTGTGTGAGCAGCTTCCATTGCCAGCCAGAGATATTATCCTGCTAACAGCACCCACCAGAGGAGTCACTGTCATCTGCGGAGCAGCCACCATGAGGAGCAACTGCATCCCAAGGTACCATCACCACCCAAGGAGCAGCCCCTGCATGCCTTGACATCTAGATCAGTCAGTGAGACCAATAATGGGTACACAAAGAAACTCACAAAGGAAAGAGAAGGAGGAATTGCTAGAAAAGCAGCTAAGTGAAACAAACGCATGCAATTTGTCAGAAAAAGAATTCAGAATAAGGGTCCTAGAGTGCATAAACTGGATGGAGGAAAAAAAATCAACAACTTATGTAAGAATCAAGAAGAAATGGATGAAAAAAATCAATATCTTATGTAACAATCAAGAAGAAATGAAGGGTAATATAGCTGCCATAAAGAACACCATGAAAAGTTTCAACAGTACACTAGGAGAAGTGAAGACCGAATTAACAAATTAGAAGACAGGGAAGCAAAACAAACCCAAACTGAATTGCAATTAGAGAAAAAAATTAAAATACAGGAGGAGAGCCTAAGGAAGCTATGGGACAACATGAATCGAAGCAACATATGAATAATAGGGGTGACAGAACAACAGGAAGAAGAACAAGGATTAGAAAATGTATTTGAAGCAATAATCTCAGAAAATTTCCCAGAGGTAGGGAAGAAAAAAGTCACACAAGCACAGAGAGTCCCAAAAAAAGGTGAATACAAAAACCCCCACACCAAGACACATTATAATTACCACGGCAAATGTTCAGGTCAAAGAGAGAATCTTAAAGACTTCAATACAGAGACAGAAAGTTACATACAAGGGAACTCTCATTAGATTATCAAATGATTTCTCAACAGAAACACGTCGGACCAGAAGAGAATGGATGGAAATTTACAAAGTGATGCAAAGCAAGGGACTGAATCCAAGATTACTCTATCGAGGAAGGCTATCATTCAAAATTGAAGGGGAAATAACAAGCTTCACAGACAAAAAAAGGCTAAGGGAATTTATCACTACAAAGCCAGCAATGCAAGAAATGCTAAAGGGACTGGTATAAAAAGATGAAATAAAAAGGTAAGAAAGAACATAGGCACAAAAAATAAAATACCACAAACAAGTTACCTTTCAATAATAACTTTAAATGTAAATGGACTAAATGCTCCAATCAAAAGACACCGAGTGGCTGAATAGAAAAAAAAAAAAAAAACATGATCCATATATTTGCTGTTTACAAGAGACTCACCTCAGAATAAGGGACTCACACAGACTAAAAGTGAAGGGGTGGAAAAATATCTTTCAGGCAAATGGAAAGGAAAAAAAAGCTGGGGTAGCTGTACTTATATTGGACAAAATGGACCTCAAAGAGAAGGCCATAACAAGAAATAAGGAAGGCCACTACATAGCACTAAAGGGATTGATACAACAAGAGGACATAACCCTGATAAACATATATGCGCCCAATGCACGAGCACCCAAATACATAAAACAACTCCTGGAAGATATCAAGGGAGAGATGGACAACAATACAATCATAGTAGGGGAATTTAATACACCTCTGACATCATGGGATAAATCCTCTATATAAAAAATTAAAAAAACCAGCAATCCTAAATGACTCATCAGATCAGATGGACTTAATTGACATCTTCAAAACATTTCACCCCCAAGGCCACAGAATATACGTTATTCTCAAGTGCACATGGGACATTTTCGAATAGACCACATATTGGGTCACAAGCAAAGTCTTCCCAAATTCAAGAAGATTGAAATCATATCAAGCATCTTCTTATATCACAATGGCATAATATTAGACATAAACTACAATAAAAACAATCCAAAACATTCAAACTCTTGGAAGCTGAATAAATAGCATGTTATTAAATATTGATTGGGTTACCAATGAGATCAAGGAAGAAATAAAAAACATCCTGAAAACTAATGACAATGAAAACACAACAATACAAAACCTATGGGACAAAATGAAAACCATCCTGAGAGGGAAATTTACAGCTCTGCAGGCCTACCT
>PVJC01040724.1:0-15682 GCA_004026665.1 Murina feae | reverse complement strand
TAGCCTGAGATCCTGTTCTTGTCATTCTGCTAGTGAATCTAGTCCCTTAGAACTGCCTATCCGTGATGCAGGCTTTAGAAGTAACTTACTTCCATGGGGGATGTAAATCTGCAGAGGTATAGTTAAGAATGTGATTGTCATGTAAGGAATCTGAGTACTTACAGAGTGTTAACTTATTTCTTACTTAAGTATTTCTTACCTAAAGTAGCTTTTAGCCCAGCCAGTGTGGCTCAGTAGAAAGAGTGTCAGCCTGCAGACTGAAAGGTCCCAGGTTGGATTCTTGGTCAGGGCACCTGCTTGAGTTGCAGGCTCAATCCCCAGTGTGGGGCGTGCAGGAGGCAGCCAATCAATGATTCTCTCTCATCATTAATGTTTCTGTCTCTCTCCCCCTTTCTCTCTGAAATCAATAAAAAATAATATTTTGCCCTGGCCGGTTTGGCTCAGTGGATAGAGCGTCGGCCTGCGGATTCAGGGGTCCCAGGTTTGATTCTGGTCAAGGGCATGTACCTTGGTTGTGGGCACATCCCCAGTGGGAGGTGTGCAGGAGGCAGCTAATTGGTGTTTCTCTCTCATCGATGTCTCTAACTCTCTATCCCTCTCCCTTCCTCTCTGTGGAAAATCCATAAAATATATTAAAATATATATATATGTATATTAATAGCCTTTATTTTGGCAGTATTCTCTGAATTCTGGTGGCATTGACAAAATTCACTGAATATAGATGACTTCATAGGGATTAACTCATTTAGGCTAGTTATTATCCATTCTACTCTTAGTTTCAATAGAACTACTGAAACTTCATGTCTTTTTTTTAATATATTTTATTAATTTTTTACAGAGAGGAAGGGAGAGGGATAGAGTTAGAAACATCTATGAGAGAGAAATATCAATCAGCTGTCTCCTGCACACTCCCTACTGGGTATGTGCCCGCAACCAAGATACATGCTCTTGACCGGAATCGAACCTGGGACCCTCAAGTCCACAGGCCAATGTCTATCCACTGAGCCAAACTGGCTAGGGCATGACTTTTTTAAAAATATGTTTTTATTTCTAGGGAGAGAAAGATAGAGGGTTAGAGAGATAGAAACATTGCTGAGAGAGAAACATCATTGATAGGCTGCCTCCTACACTCCCCATACTGGTAATCAAGCCCACAACCCAGACATGTGCCCTGACCAGGAATCAAACCTGTGACCTCTTGGTTCCTGGGTCAATGCTCAACCATTAAGCCACACTGGTCAGGCTTTCATGACTGCTTATAGGAGCTTTTAACCAGTTAGCTTGATGGGATAGCACTATGTAATACCAATCAGCACATATTTACTCCATGCTTTCTATGTACATGAAACTGTGGATAAAAGCAGCTGGTTAGAGCATTGTCCGATAAACCAAAGTTGTGGGTTTGATCCCTGGTAAGGGCACATACAGGACTCAAACAATGAATGCATAAATAAAAACAAATTGATGTTTCTATCCCTCTCTATCAAGTCAATCAATACATTTTTTTTTAAGTGTCAGTGATACTTTATTTATTTTTTTAATCTTTATTGTTCAGATTATTATAGTTGTTCCTCTTTTTCCCCCCCATAGCTCCCCTCCTCCCAGGTCCCACCCCACCCTCTGTCCTTAACCCCCCCTCCCCACTCTCATCCGTAGGAACGATTATTGTCCAGTCTCTTCCCGCACCCCCAACACCCTTTCACACCCGAAAATTGTCAGTCCAATCCCCTTCCATGCCTCTGATTCTATTCTATTCTATTCACAGTTTATTCTGTTCATCAGATTTTCTATTCACTTGATTTTTAGATTCACTTGTTGATAGATATTTATTTGTTCATAATTTTTATCTTTACTTTTTCTTCTTCCTCTTCTCAAAGGACACCTTTCAGCATTTCATATAATACTGGTTGGGTGGTGATGAACTCCTTTAGCTTTTTTTTTGGTCTGTGATACTCGTTATCTGACCCTCAATTCTGAATGATAGCTTTGCTGGGTAGAGTAATCTTGGCTGTAGGTTCTTGCTATTCATCACTTTGAATATTTGTTGCCACTCCCTTCTGGCCTGCAAAGTTTCTGTTGAGAAATCAGCTGATAGACGTATGGGTGCCCCCTTGTAGGTAACTGACTGCTTTTCTCTTGCTGCTTTTAAAATTCTCTTCTTGTCTTTTACTCTTGGCATTTTAATTATGATGTGTCTTGATGTGGTCCTCTTTGGATTCCTTTTGTTTGGGGTTCTCTGTGCTTCCTGGACTTGGAAGTCTATTTCTTTTACCAGTTAGGGGAAGTTTTCTGACATTATTTCTTCAAATAGGTTTTCAATATCTTGCTCTCTCTCTTCTTCTGGCACCCCTATAATTCTGATGTTGGTACACTTGAAGTTGTCCCAGAGGCTCCTTACGCTGTCTTCATATATTTGGATTCTTTTTTCTTTTTGCTTATCCATTTGGGTATTTTTTGTTTCTTCGTATTTCAGTTCTTTGACTTGATTCTTGCGTTCCTCTAATCTGTTGTTGGAACTCTGTATAATATTCTTTATTTCAGTCAGTGTATGCTTAATTTCTAGTTGGTCCTTTTTCATATCCTCAAGGGTCTCATTAGATTTATTGAGGGTTTCACTAAATTTATCGGCGGTTTCTAGAAAATTATTGAAAAACCGTAAAACTGGTTTTGATCTCTATATCCAGTTGTTTGCTTTCCTCCATTTCTGTCATTTGTGATCTGTTTGTCTCCGCATTTTGGCTGCTTCCCTGGGTTGATAGAGTGGCTTTCTGTGTTAGGTGATCACTGAGAGGAAATGACCTCCAAGCCACTTGGTTATGCGAATCAGCTGTGTCTACAGTGGGAGAACTTCTGTGCTGGAGACACCCTTATGGGGCAAGAGTTGTTTGGGTATGCTGGCACTTGTATCTCCAAGGAGGTGTTATTTTTAGCTTCTGTCTAGGGCTTCCCAGCCTTTTATATGCAAAAGCCTCTGGGCCAGCTTGCATTTTAGGGGAGAGGGGCAGGGTCTGGGGGAATCTATAGGGCGGAGCCACCAGCTATGGCTGCTTCTGAGCCCTGCTCTAAGAGGCACCGGGTCTCAAGACACTCTGGAGTTTCTCCCGGCGCCAGACGACAGTGCTAGACAGTCCAGCTCCTCCCCATAAGAGTCCCCAGAAACTCGCCTGGGAGTTCAGAGCTTTTGGGAGCTTGTGCTTCTCTCTGGTATGAAATGCTTCCAGCCGTTTCCCCGAGTCCTTTCCCAGAGCCATTTCCGTGAGCCCTTTCCGCCAGCTCTTTTGCGTGCCTCCATACCTCTGCACTTTATTTCCGCACCTCCTCTGAGTCTCAGTCTCTTTCTAGTTGTAGAATTCCCACTCAGCCAGCCTTCCTGTGGGTCTGGGTGGTGTCCGTTTTTTCTTTTTGTTGTTGTTTTAAAACAGTTGTGCACAGCCGCAATTCCGGTGTTCACCTATGCCACCATCTTGGTTTCTCCATGTGTCAATCAATACATTTTTTGTATTAAAAAAACACACACAAAAAAAAACTAAAACCCTGTTCATTCCCTAAAGGAACTTAAAATCCCTTGAGAAAATAAAATTGAGCCATAAAAATTGAGCAAGCTGTTAACATCACAAAAAGAGAGACAACCAGATACATTTCTCTTAACAAATGCACACAACAAAATTATTGAATAGTCTTGCTTAAAAAAATTGAACCTGAATCTGCTCCAGCCTCTAAATCTAACGTACAGTTTGTGGGAAATACAGTTGACAGAGGAACATCACAGGTATATAGCCAGCAAACTCTGGGAGAAATTCTACAGAAGAAACGATCTGATTTCCCCCCAAAAAATTACAAATTTAAAAAAAGAGACTCGGGCCCAGCCAGTGTGACTCGGTGGTTGAGCATTGATCTATGAACCAGGAGGTCACAGTTTGATTCCTGGGCAAGGCAAGTGCATGGGTTGCAGGCTCAATCCCCAATAGGGTCTGGCAGGAGGCAGCTGATGGATGATTCTCATCATTGATGTTTCTTTCTATCTCTCCTTCTCCCTTCCTCTCTGAAACCAATAAAAAAGGGGTAAACACACAATAATACAGTGTACAGATGATGTGTTGTGGAATTGTGTGCCTGAAACCTGTATAATTTTGTTAACCAGTGTCACCTCAATAAATTCAATAAAAAGTTTAAAAAGTGAAAATAAAGGAGAACATAAGAGGGAACTTAAATTAAATACTGAGAAGATATTTAATGATACTGAGAATATAGTAAATTTTTTTCAGTAGGATAATGGTTTTGTGATTTAGGTTTATGAAGGATCTTTATTTTTTAGATATAATTATTAAATATTTACATATTGAAATACATGTATGATGTCTGGTGTTTAACTCAAAATAATTTGAGGAGTGAGAGGGGCAAGTATGGTATAGGTGAAACAAAAATGGCCTTGAGTTAATTGTTTAAGCTAGATGATGCTTGTTAGCTACATGAGCAATCTTACATAAGTTACTCAACCTGGCCAAGCCCTAATTTCCTTATTTGTAGAATGAGGGATATGTTACCTTACAGGATTATTTTAAGAAAATAAAAAAAGTGCAAATAACATACCTAGCACAGTACCTGCTATAGTAAATGCTTAAAAACTGGAAGCCTTGTCCTGGCCAGTGTGGCTCAGTTGGTTGGATGTCATCCTGTGCACCAGCAGGTTGCCAGTTCGATTCCCAGTCAAGGGCACATGCCTGGGTTGTACGGGTTTGAGGCACTTTGGGGAGATAACTGATCAATGTTTCTCTCTCACATTGATGTTTCTCTCTCTCTCTCTCTCTCTCTCTCTCTCTCTCTCTCTCTCTCTCTCTCTCCTCCCCTTCCACTCTAAAATCAAGAAAAAATAAAAAAAAATTTTTAAAGAAATCTGTATCCCTCACTACAAAGACAAATCATGTAGCTAGCTATCAATAAGCTTAGAGATAGGGTACCCCCCCAAAGAGAAACAACTTTCTATGAGAAGATTGCTGAATTTAAACAAAAAGTTCAACTCTGCCTTAAAAAACAAACTATTATACTACACAGCACCTATCGCTGGTTTCACTTTCCATGATTTCAATTAACTGTGGTCAAAATACTAAGTGGAAAATCCAGAAAATCAACAATTCGTAAGTTTTAAAGATTGCATTATCCTGCTGCATCCATTGAGATGTGAATCTTCCCTTTGTCCAGTGTATGTATCTTCATTGTTAGTCACTTAGCTGGCTAAGTTTTCGAGATATCACAGTAACCTTCATTTTACTTAATAATGGTCCCAAAACATAGTGATGCTGGCAATTTGGATATTCAAAACAGAAGCTATAAAATACTTCGTTTAAGTGAAAAGGTGAGTATGGCACAATAAAATACTTTGAGAGACCACATTCACATAACTTTTATTACAGTATTCTACACTTATAAAAGAAATATGTAAATTGGTCATCACACCACTATACCCACTAGCCAATCAGGGTGGGTATGCAAATTACCCAACAAAGATGGTGGGTTAATTTGCATACACAGGCACAGAGCAAAGACTAAAGACAACTGAAGACTGATGAGGCTTGGCTTCTCTGCTGCGGCCGGACCAAACGCCTGGGTCCTGGGTGCCGGAGGAAAACCGGTGCCAGCAGCCAGGGGAAGGAAGGCCTGTTGTGCAAATCTTCGTGCATTGGGCCTCTAGTATTATTATAATTGTTTTATTAGTTGTTAATCTCTTACTGTCACTAATTTATAAATTAAATTCATAGGTATGTATATATAGGGAAAAAAACATAATATACATAGGGCTGGATTCTAGTAAGGGGCATGAAGGAGGCAGCCAGTCATGTTGTGCCTTCAATGTTTCTCTTCTTTTCCCTCTTCCTTCCTCTCTCTAAAAATCAATAAACTGTTCTTAAAAAAAAAAAAAGGAAGCCTTTACTATTAACTTAACAGTTGAATACCAATGTTTGACCTTTGGTATATATGGTGAATTTTCTTTGAAAGAGGAAATATAAAATTGATTATTAAAACCTAGTTTCTGCCCTAGCTGGTTTGGCTCAGTGGATAGAGCATCGGCCTGCGGACTAAAGGGTCCCAGGTTCGACACAGGTCAAGGGCACATGCCCAGGTTGCAGGCTCGATCCCCAGTAGGGAAGGTAGCTGATCAATGCTTCTCATTGATGTTTCCATCTCTCCCTCTCTTTCCTCTTTGAAATTAATAAAAATATATTTAAATAAAATTGAGTTTCTTAGCAAATTCATTGAGGACAAAGTCATAGAGGGAAAGAACATGATTAAATATATGGGTTCACAATATGACTGGCATTTAACTGAATGTTCTGAGCTTCAGTTCCCTTATCTGTAAAATGGAGGTCATTATATACATGGTACAGTTGTAAAAATTGGGAATTATGTTTTAATGTAGCAGTCGCCAACCTTTTGGACCTCACAGACCACCAGTTGGCAACTGCTGTTTTAATGTGTCTAGAGTAGTATAAGTAAATAATCTAGTGCAGTGCGTGGGTCATAGTTATTCAGTTAAACGGTTATTATTGTTATACTCCATATATAATCACTCAGCGTGTAACCATCAACCCAAATAGCCTGATCCTGGGCTATATGGAAGACAAATAGCATTCCTGCCTAATTCTTTGTTGATAATTTTTTTTCCTTCTCTATTTTCCTCTTTTCCCCTTCAGTTGATTTACGAAGATTGTATGGATCTGATCGCAAAGCTACCTTGTGTTGCTGCAAAGATCTACCGGAATCTGTACCGGGAGGGCAGCAGTATTGGGGCCATTGACTCTAAGCTGGACTGGTCCCACAATTTCACCAACATGTTAGGCTATACTGATGTTCAGTTTACTGAGCTCATGCGCTTGTACCTCACCATTCACAGGTGAGCTAGACCCAGCAACAATAGCCTGGATTGGTGGGAAATTTTAAGAAAAACTCCTTAAAAGTCTCCTCATCTGGGAATAGGCAATGGGCAGCACGCTGATGGAAAAATGGTATAAGAGATTATACAAAGCAAGAAAGGGATCTAGTAAAGAAGGTTAAGAGGTGTATGGAAATTATAACGTCAAGAACAAGAGAGTGCTTCTAGCTGAGAAAGGTACTAGCTGCTCACATTAGGCTTTTCTCTAGCTTTCCAGGAGCTCCCTCTTCTGGCCATTGCTATTAAAGCTGGAGTGAGAGCCAGGGAGCTTGGCACGCAGGCATCATCAACCAGTACACAAAGGCGGGCAGTGAGATTGGGACATCTTTTACAAGAGCTTGTGAATAACTGGCTGGCTGGCTACAGGCTGGTGTACGCCCATAACTAGGCTAGTATATGACATAACAACAAGGTCTGTGTTTCCATAATCTGACCCTTTTTTTCCTGTTTTCTTAGCCTTGACTCTCCTTTCTTATTTCTCCACAGTGACCATGAAGGTGGTAATGTAAGTGCCCATACCAGCCACTTAGTTGGCAGTGCCCTTTCAGACCCCTACCTGTCCTTTGCAGCAGCTATGAATGGGCTGGCAGGGCCCCTACATGGATTGGCAAATCAGGTAAAACTTTTTCTGTTCCATGTTTTTCTTCGTCCCATGCTTTTGTTTCTGATCTTAGTGTTCTCCTTGGCATATGTATTGACACTCTTATCCCCCAAACCTTTAATCTATAGGAAGTGCTTGTCTGGCTGACACATCTTCAGAAGGAAGTTGGCAAAGATGTGTCAGATGAGAAGTTACGAGACTACATCTGGAACACACTCAACTCAGGGCGGGTAAGCTTGAGAAGTGATCCTTAGAGAAGGAGCTCCCCCCTCCCATTAGTCTATCCTGAAGAATTTAGAAAAGAATTTCCATCAGAGAATATAACTGGCTTTTCTCCCCCTCACTCTATAGGTCGTCCCAGGCTATGGCCATGCAGTACTGAGGAAGACTGACCCCCGATATACGTGTCAGCGAGAGTTTGCTCTGAAACACCTGCCTAATGACCCCATGTTTAAGCTGGTTGCTCAGCTGTACAAGATTGTGCCCAATGTCCTCTTAGAGCAGGGCAAGGCCAAGAATCCTTGGCCCAATGTAGATGCTCACAGTGGGGTACTGCTCCAGGTGAGTCCTCTCCTCCCTGCTTTCCCTTTAGTTTTACCAAACACTGCTGTTCCCTGCCATGCACAAAATCAGTTCCCTGCTCAGAGCAGGGACTCGTGTCTCTTCTTACTTTTTGATCACATTGCCTGTGGTTGGAGAGGTGTGGGCAGGAGGAAAGGATGCTCTCTTTTCAGAATCACAATTGCTATACTTTCTCCAATATCATTTCTGTTTAAGGCTGAGTGGGTTATGGTTCCTATAATCCTGGATTTGTAAATGCCACTACCTCTGGGCCTTTACCAAAACACTTTTTTCTCTTCTACCTTACAGTACTATGGCATGACGGAGATGAATTACTACACAGTGCTGTTCGGGGTGTCACGAGCATTGGGTGTACTGGCACAGCTAATCTGGAGCCGCGCCCTAGGCTTCCCTCTAGAGAGGCCCAAGTCCATGAGCACGGATGGTCTGATGAAGTTTGTGGACTCTAAGTCAGGGTAAAACCGGAGACAGGGAAAACCAACTATCAGAAGTGAGGGAGCTTCAAAAAAAAGCATACTTTTGTTTCAGGGGGCTTGTAAAGACTTAAGTTGTATCCGAGGCACTGGTAATAAGTTTGAGGTTAAAATATAAAATAAGACTTTAAAAAATGAAAAGTGACCCCTCTTTCCCTAACCAGCTCCTTTCCCCTGACTGGTTGAGTTGCCCATCAACTGTAGGATGACCAAGACTAATGCATGTGGTATGGGTTAGATCTGGCCCCCACACCATCTCTAGAGTGAGAATCTGGCTCCTCTTTCCCTAGGACAAAGCTGACTGCAGAGAATCTGCAGTTACTTGTTCTGCTCAGTCCTCAGTAGGACAGCAAACCAGGACGCTGCCCCTTCTGTTCCCATAGGAATCATGTTGGATTATCAGCTTACTAAGCCCCGTTGCCCTCTCCCATGTGCAGACACTTCCTGGCAAAACCTGTGGGTTAGCTGGACATGCTTTATTTTTTTTTTTTTTTTACACTACCAGTTGACCATAAAGCCCATGGCATTTGTTGTTACTGGTACCCAGTGTTTGATGTTTATTTCTTTTAAAAATTATCCCATAAAAATTAAGATCTGGGAGTGTTCTATTCTCCACTACTTGAATACCTCCTTTGAGATTTTTCTGTATGTGCTGCACCTCCAGTGGAGAGTGCACTGGACCTTCCCCTCCCTACTAGAGACCTTTCTGCGGATTATAGAAACCAGTCTGAGATTGGGTCTTGCCCAGTCATTTGGCTTTATCAGTGCTTAAAATGAACTAAGTTTTTTAGCCACTACCCTCTGACCTTTTCCCCCTTTATTTTAGTATGCTGTGGATCATAGACCAAGGGTAGAGGAATGACCAGCATGATATCTTCATGTTCTTGATCCCAGGGAATTAGCACCTTTTTCTGAGCAGAAAAATTATTTAAGTTTGGACATGGTCTCCTTTGAATATCAGGTCTAGGGCTGAGGGCATTAAGAATGGTAAGCTTCCCTCCTCATCACCTGCCACAAGAAAGTATCCCTTTATTTATCAAGGTCCTTATCCTGCCTGCCCCATCCCCAAGAGCTCACAGTATAGTATTGGTTTTAGAAGCCCCATCTGCACAGGTTTTCAGTGACTCAGAATGCTCTACTGCCTTTTCTTTACGAAAGGACTGAAATACACTCCTGCTGTGCCTCCTTACTCCCTCACAACTCCTGCCTGTGTTTGTGTGGATCCCTAATCCCCAGAACCACGCTGTTCAGATGGACACACTGTCTATAATCTGGGTAACTTGTCAAGTCATGATGCAGACTTCAGGTTGTTCTGTATAAAATGCAAAATAAATGTTTTTATTAACAATGCTTGAGCCTGCTATTATATAAGTCCTGGGAGAATCTATTATGAGGAAAGAAATCTGGCTGGCAAGATCCTGGGCTTAAATAGGTTATAGGTTATCGTGTAGATCTCTTTATTTTTAGGTAAGTTTGACATTTCTTTACCCTATTCTGAAGACAGGCTCCCTGTGAGATTTCCAAAGGAGATTTCTGTCTTTTCTCAAGGTTGGAAGTCCTTGACCTTTAGCCGCCATCCTTCCTAATTTTGTTGTAAGGTAGAACACTCAAGGACTATAGCTGAGACAAAGCTGATAGCAGAGAATTCGTCACAACTGCTGGTGTGACGAATTCAAGGACACTGGTCCAGCCCACTGGGTGAAAGGAACAAACTATGCCAAGGACAAACAGGAATGGAACAGCTAGCTCAGGGTGTGAGCCACTAGAGTGCTCTGGTACTTGATGGGATGCCTATTCTTCTTTGCAGCCTCCCATAACCGGTCCTGAGGGCATCAGCTATACGGGAGGTCTGAGACCAGATCATTCTATCCGGAGACTCCTGCAACAGGGCAACTGACCTTCTGAAAAAGTCTATTAATAGGCAAGGGAGTGGGTACTAGGTCCTGGCTTGTAGAATGTGCTACTATAGTTAGCAAGGACACTGTGTTCAAGAGGCCTGCACCTTCACTCCCCTAGGAAGGAAGCCATGACTTTCTTCTGCTCTGCTATATCTATATTCTCCAGAAACAATACCAAAAGCCAAGCCCTGGCAAGGTAGCTTAGTTGGTTAGAGCGTCATCCCGATATGCCAAAGTTGCAGGTTCCATCTTCGGTCAAGGGCACATACAGGAAAAAACAATGCATGCAACAAATCAGTGTCTGTCTTTCTCAAGTCAATAAATAATTTAAAAAGCCAAATTCACATTGTCACAATTAATTTATTGAAATTTTATAAAAACTCAGGCCAAGTGGAAGAATACGGTACATCCCAAAAGTGTAACTGTTCAGTGCTTTTTTTTTTTTTCTTCTCACCCCATGGCACTGATGATAAGAAAGCCCCAGGCATGGAAATACTCTTAGAAGTGAGGTGATATGCTTTTAAGCTGTGGCCAGAGCTCTAGCATCCCCTGAGGCATTGTAAGCAAGCAAAAGTAATTGACCATCCAGTTCCTCTGTGTAGAGAAAAAAGCTCAATTTATTCAATCCGTAAGAAAGGTTGCTGTTTTCCCTGGTCAGACACTAAGGTACCTTGACAGGGCTCAGGGATAACCACACAGTCCTAGTTTTAATTCCGTGCGAGAAGGCTGCAGGCATCAGGCTTACAGGGCTCTCAAGATGAGCCTGACCATTTCTTAGCATGTGTCCCTTTCCGTACCCCCTGCCTTCTCTTTCCCCCAGCATTTCCGGCTAGCTTAGAGCCCACTTTCTGGAGAACTGAGGGAAAACAGTATTATAAACACCGACTCTATCTCAGGTTGGGGCAGGAATCCATTGAAATAAAAGAATTGGGTGGAGAGGGAAAGTAAAGGAGAAGCTAAGGAACAATCTTTTGCCTCAACTGTGGTGCACCTCATGGAACATCAGTTCACGGGGTATGGCTGTTTGTGGACCAAACTTGGTGGCTGCCCGGCGCTCGAAGGCAGCAACATTCTTTTTGACAACCTCATCAAAAAACATGGAGGCCAGCTGGGAGTGCAGCAGAGAACGAAATTCAAAGGAAATCTGGGAATGGGTAAGAGACAGTCAGAAACTCTTCAAGATCATGCTGGATAGTCCCTGGCCAAATGCAAAGATACTTATTCAGTGCCTTTTCTTCCCCTCCCCCGCCAGTTCCTTAGAGCCCCTCAAAAGCCCTAGCTTAGGACTGCGCACAATGTTCCAAGTTTGATCAAAGGTCAGATCTGTGGAAAGTGTCACTGACTTGGGAAGTCCCAAGTGCTAGCTATGCATAAAGAATAACTGTCATGCCCAGCTGGCTTGGCTCAGTGGTTGAGCATCAACTTATGAACCAGTAGGTCACAGTTCAATTCCCGTTCAGGGCACGTGTCTGTGATTGCAGGCTCCATCCCATGTGGGGCGTGCAGGAAGTGGCCAGTGATTCTCATCATTGATGTTTCTATCTCTCCCACTCTGAGGTCAATAAAAATATATTTCAAACAAACAAACAAAAAAAGAATAACTCTCACAAAGCCCTGGCCAGCTAACCCAATATGCCAAGGTTGTGGGTTTGATCTCCATCTGGTCAAGGCACATACAAGCAATCAATGAATGCACACATAAGTGGAACAAATTGGTGTCTCTCTCCAAAAAAATAAAATAAAATAAAAATAACTGTCACAGTACCTCAACTCTGTCCCCAAACCCAGTTGTATCCCTGTGTCATAAAGGCTCCTGACTCACCGAAAAGTCCACAGTGCAAGTTCGGGGGTAGGCAGGAATACCAGGACTGAATCGCCAAATGGTCTCTAAGTGATTGAAGAGCTTGCCATCGGTGCAAACAGCCTAGAATAGGGCAGTCAGGTAGTTAAACAGCATACAATGGAATAAAATCTAGAATAAGTATAGGAGATTATAAGAAGGACTTGAAAGTGATTTTCCTTTCTAATATTTTATTAGGGAAGTATTTGAGACAGAGATAAAATTATTACAAGAAAGGCCAAAATAGCCCTTGAATATAAAAACGCTACAGAACATAAAAAAACTTCCTGATCAATGTGTCCCAGACAGGCCTCACCTTGACCATATGAGGCTTGACCGTGGAGACAGCAGAGGTATAACGTTCCATGACAGGTGGGAAGCCAACCTCCAGCTGGGCCTTCAGGTGGCCTTTGCGGCTGGACACCACCAAAGACTTTTTACAGTATGGCACAAACTCACAGTACTCCTGGACGTTGGAGACCACCTCGAACATCTCCTGCATGGAGTACCTGGGGGGTCAGAGGCCGAGGAGCGCCGCTGGCTCAGGCTTCTGCCCAAGGTACACTCCCCCCGCACCTCTGCCCACTGACCATGCACACGTTCAGGACCCGGAGATCCCAAATAAGCCTGAAGGAATGACTTCCCAAAAGCGAGTGTACACATTCTCCTGATGTTAATGTTACTTTATGTTTTACAGTTTAGATAATGCTTTTGCTTTTTTAAAATCTAATTTATTAATTTCTTTATTAAGGTATTACATGTTTCCTTATCCCCCCATTACCCTCCCATTCCCCCACACACACACTCATGCCCTCACCCCCCTGTTGTCAGTGTCTATTGGTTAGGCTTATATGCATGCACACAAGTCCTTTGGTTGATCTCAATGCTTTTGCTCTTAATACATTTATCTTAAGAGGGATCATCTAGGAAGAATAGAGGTTGTCAATCATACAAGGACTCACATCTCAGCTCTACAACTTAATGTAGCCCTGGGTACATTATCTGTGCCTCAGTTTTCTCACCTGCAAATCATAGGTAATAACAGTACCTAATTCATAGGTTTGTTGAAAGGATCAAATGAGAAAAATCTATGTAAGTGTTAGCTATTTTATATTGTGCTCAGAATACATAAACTCAGGTCGGCAGAGAGATAATCCTCTGTTGTCTTATGATGCTGTCCAATTTTAGGCACATTTCACATAATGTACTGTACATGCAGGGCAATCAAGGAGGAGGGGAAAATTAAGGTTGGAAGGCTGCAGGAGAGGATAAAGGATCAGAAATGGGCAGGGATGAATCTTGCTCCCTTTACCTTCTAACCTGGACACGGTTACTTGTTTGGAGGGGAAGGGGTTGTGGAGGAATGCTGGACAGGGGAGGATGCTCACCCCATGATCCTACGCTCGGAGTAAGCCTTTCTCTTGTTGGTGAAGGAGGACGCAAAGCCCATGAAGGAACGACTGGGAGGTAAGCCACCCTCAGCCGCCAAGACTTGGGCAGTCCTGGGTAAGAGGAGGCTGCAGGAAATCAGAACTCTAAGCCCGAAAGGAAAGGAGAGACAAACGTCAGGTTTCTTTTGTGTTCAACCATTCCCAGGGGAAGGGGAAGAGGGCACATCCCAGAGGAAGGTCGTCCGGTCAACTTTCCCCCCAGCACCTGCTGCAGCCCGCCAGGCTCGCTGGCCAGACAGTCACGAGTGCAAAAGGTTGAGGGCGGCCGAGGACAGGGCCACGGGACGAGCCGGGAGAGCAGGGTGCGTGCGACCTGCCCGTGGCCTGACTGCGGGCTGTGCTGCTGCTGAGAGCTGCGACCCTTCCTGGGCGCCCGCTGCGGCCAGGGCCTCCGCGAGCACCGACTCCGCGAGGGGCCAGCACCGGTCGGGCGCCCACCCCGGGGACTTCCCTCCTGAATAAGCGGCAAATGTGATCCCCCAAAGCTGCACGTCGGACGCCAGGGTGTGGCTGCTGCCCGCCCGCGCCGCGCCAGCATCCCTGGGTTGCAGTCCTCCTGCGCGGCACTTCGGGGTCCCGAGCGACCCCCTCTCCTCGCGAGCGGGCGCCCGCGCCTCCCTCTCACCTCATTGGTCCCGGCGGTCGCGGAGGGCCCGGGGGCGGGGCCGGGCGCGCGCCCGGGCGGAGCGGGAGGCCGCAGCAGCGCTGGGCCGCCGCGCGCGTCCCGACCGGGAGCCGCCGCGCGCCCGCCGAGGCCATGCGCGCGACCCTCCCCAGCCTCGGCTCTGCCCCCGCGGCGCCCTCCTCACTCCAGAGGGAGCGGGCGCCCGGCCGGTTCCGGGAGCGCGGGGCGGCGCGGAGCGGCGCGGGGCGGCGCGGGCGGCGGCTCCTCTCGCCTTGCTCCCTCCCGGGCAGCGGGGTGAGCTAGAACTGAAGGCGCGACCGCTGCTCCTGCGGCTCCCTGTACCCGCACGTCACGCGGTTGCCATGGCTCGGACGGGAGAGGGAGGAAGCCAGGAGCCAACGCGGCTTGTCGGGAGATGTAGTCTCCCACCTCTGCGCGCCCGAGACGCGGCCGACGTGGTCCCGTGGTGCACAGTCGCCGGCCAAGGACTTGGCCAGCCTGAGGCCACCCACCTGACACATCAGCACCAAGATGATTCCGTGGGCGTGTCAACAGCAGATACCTGTTGATCTCTTAGAGCCTTTATCATATTCCACCTTGTTTATAGTTAGTTCCATAAATTCTATTTATCTTTGTAGTCGCTACAGTTCTTAGTCCTGTGCTTAAAACCTTTGAGAAAGGAAATGAATGTCCCGAGCTCTGGGCAAAGTGTTTGCATAGTTTTCTCCTTTAATATTTATTCAAAGAAGTCGAGGTGGGAAGAATCAGACTTACCTCGAGGGGAGAGGACCATCTTTGGGAAAATACGCGTTTGATGAAAGGTGAGACCACACGGTCAGGAGGAATCCAGGTAATGAAAGGTCACTGTACAGCTTTCCATCGTGATACAAGGGGGGAAATGCTCCTGATAACGGTGGGAAGAGCACCCGGCTGGGTGGTTCAGTGGTTGAGCATCAACCTATGAACCGGGAGGTCACGGTTGCATTCCCCGTCAGGGCACATGCTCAGGGTTGCGGGCTGGATCCCCAGTGTGGGTTTGCAGGAAGCAGCTGATTGGTGATTCTCTGGTCATTGATGTTTCTATCTTTCTCTCTCTCCCTCTCCCTTCTCTCTGAATTCAATAGAAATATATTTTTAAAATAAATAAGAATAGTGGTGTCTGCTCTGGTCTGTTTAAGTGGTTAGAGCGTGGGCCCCGTGCACCAAAGAGAAGGTGTGTTTGATTCCCAGCCTGCCCAGGGCAAGTGTGGGAGGCAATCATTTCTCTCTCTCTCTCTCTCTCTC
>PVJC01040723.1:0-15531 GCA_004026665.1 Murina feae | reverse complement strand
TCTCTCTCATTATCTCACTCCCCCACCCACTCCCAACATTGAATGCTAAGCATACTTATGTAAACAGACATGGTATAATGCCAGAGAAAGTCAGTGCCAATTTTCAATGTGTCTAAACGCATTTCTGACTCAGGATTATTTTCAGCTTACTATGGGTTTATAGGACATACCTGCCATCCTAAATTGAGGAGGATCTGTATACTTAAACAGATGCAATTACATGGTCAACTGATTTTCATCAAAGGCACCAAAGCAAAATTCAATAAAAGACAAATTATTTCAAAAAAATTTTTGCTGGGCCCGGCCAGTGTGGCTCAGTGGTTGAGCATTGACTCATGAATCAAGAGGTCACCAGTTCAATTCCCAGTCAGAGAACATGCCCAGATTGCAGGCTCTATCGCCAGTGGGGGGTGTGCAGGAGGCAGCTGTTCGATGATGTTTTTCTCATTGATGTTTCTATCCCTCTATCCCTCTCCCTTCCTCTCTCTCTAAAAACCAATAAAAACATATTTTAAAAAAAAGTTTGTTGGGACAACTGGACATTTATATGAAAAAAATACAAAAATCTGAACCTGTAACTCTTCCATAGACAAAAATTAATGCAAGATGAATTATAGATTTAAACATAAAAGGTAAAATAATAAAGCTTCCAAAAGAAAACATAAAATGTTTTTACACCCTTGGTGTAAGCAAATGTGTCTTAGTACACAGTAAGTATGAACCATAAAAGGAAAACTTGATAAATTAAGACTTCTTCAAAAGCAGAAAATTATACTCGTCAAAAGAAACTATCAATAAAATTTAGCAGGTAAACTACAGATTAGGAGAATATATTCACAATGCATATATCTGAGAAAAAACTCCTACAAATCAGTAAGAAAATGGCATCTAACCCAATTTAAGAATGGGCAAATTACTTGAACACTTCAAAAAAGAAAATATACAAGTAGCCAGTAGACATGTAAAAGGCCTCTAATTCATTAGTCGTTAGGAATTAAATTTAATTCATCAGGTGAATTAAAACTATAATGAGAAGCAACTATATACCCACTAAAATTTAAAAGACTGATAATATCAAATGTTTGTGAGAATGTGAAGCCACGCTAACTCTCATACAACATTGGTAGACGTGGAACCCTCTGGAGAACAGTTTGGCAATTTTTTTTATAAAGATACCTGCCCCATGAACCAGCAATTCTACTCTTACTCAATTCTATTCTCTTTACCCAGGAGAAATGAAAACAAATATCCACAAAAAAGACCTATACAAAGAGAAGTTCACAGCATTCTATTGTTCATAATAGCCAAAAACTACAAATTATCCAAATGTCCTTCAACAAGTGAACAAATGATTAAATTGTAGTATATTCTTATCATGTGAGATAACAGTAAAAAGGAATAAATTACTGATACCTACAACATCACTGGTAAGTCTCAGAAACATATTGAGTGCAAATAACCAGACACCAGAGTAAACACTATATATTCCATCCATATGATGCTCCATAATCGGCAAAATTATGATGAAAACAATCTGAACAGTAGTAGCTGCTTGGGATTGGAGGGCTGGGGGAAGGACAGAACAAGAATTAAATTGACTGCTAAGGCTCAAGGGATCATTCTGGAATGATGAACCTTTTCTGTATCTTGACAGTGTGGGTTAAATGAGTAGCTGCATTTCTCAAAATATAGAACTGCTAAAACTCAAGATCTATGCATTTTACTGTATGTAAGCTATATCTTTATTACCTTTTTAAAATATATTTTTATTTATTTCAGAGAGATAGGGAGAGAAACATCAATGATGAGAAAGAATCACTGACTGGCTGCCTCCTACACACCCCCTACTTGAGATTGAGCCTGAAACTCAGGCTACCCTTGACTGGAATCCAACTTGGAACAGCAGGCCAACACTCTATCCACTGAGCAAAATTGGCTAGGGCAGTAAGTTATCTGTATATGTAAAACCCTAATATGCAAATAGACTGAACGGCAGAACAACCAAAAACCTTAATATGCCCTGACCTTCAAGGGACGCACACGGAACATGGCAGGCATTGGCAGCAGACAGCAGAGTGCAAAATATGGTGGGCAACAGCTGCAGCGGGATGGTGGAGCAGGTGAGCAGGGGTGCCAGACCAAGGCGGGCATCAATTGCTGTCACTGGGACAAACCTCTGATGGTTACTCAAAGGTCTTTGCTCCCATGCACCACAGTCTTGACCAGTGCTCACACCTGCTGCCAGTGCTGGCCCCACTCCCAATCACTCAGCATCGTCAACAGGTGTGAGCAATGGCTGCTGCCGCCAAGACAGCCCCTCAGGGCTATCAATATCCTCGGGTGAGGATTAACAAAAAATAAATAAAAAATAAAGTAATAAGAAAAACCAAGATGGTGGCATAGGTAAACACCTGAAATTGCTGCCTCGCACAACCACTTCAAAACTACAATGAAGAAAAAGGGCGGACACCACCCAGAACCACAGGAAGGCTGGCTGAGTGGAAATTCTACAACTAGAAGTAAAGGGAGAAGCACACCAAGACTCAGAGGAAATGCAGAAGTAAAGTGTGGAGGTTCGGAGGCACATGTGACGAGAGGACTGGCAACTGAGGACATGGTTGTCTTTGTCAATCCGGAGGGAGTGACAAGCTACTGGATGCTCTGAACTCCAGTTCTGGGTGAGTTTCTGGGGATCCGGACTCATACGGGGAGAAGCTGGACTGTCTGGCAGCGGGAGGAACTCCAGAGCGGCTTTCTCTCAGTGGTGCTTGCAGTGATTACCACAGGACACTGAGACCCAGGGCCTCTTAGGGCTGCACTGAGAATCAGCCATAGCTGTTTGCTCTGCCCTGCTGATTCCCTGAGACCCCGCCCCACCCAAGCTGCACACAGAGGCTTTTGCATATAAAAGGCTGGAAAGCCTCAGGCAGAAGCTAAATTAGCACCTACCTTAGAGATTCAAGAGCCAGAGTACCCAGTGGTCAGAGTGAGACCATCCAGATTACAACTCCTCAGATCCATAAGGGACACACTCAGGGGGCAGATTCAGTGAGCACCAAAGTCCCACTGAAGCAAATCTTGCTCCATAAGGGTGTCTCCAGCACAGAAGTTCTCCCACTGTAGACATAGCTGATTCTCCCAGCCAATTGGCCTGGAGGTCAATTCCTCCCAGTGATTCCAACAACAATCAAGGCTTTATTACAACAAAACTGTGCACAAAGTCCACAAAGGGTTGCACCTAGATAGTCCACCTCAGGTAATTGGGGAGGCTGAGCCACTCGGCCCTATAGGACACCTAGCACAGAAAGCCACTCTATCAACACAGGGAAGCAGTCAAAATGCAAAGACAAAGAAACAGATCACAAATGACAGAAATGGGGGAACGCAAACGACTGGATATAGAGTTCAAAACCACGGTTGTAAGGTTTTTCAAGAATTTTCTAGAAACTGTCGATAAATTTAGTGAGACCCTCCAGGATAAGAAAGAGGACCAGCTAGAAATTAAGCATACACTGACTGAAATGAAGAATATTATACAGAGATCCAACAGCAGACTAGAGGATCGCAAGAAACAAGTCAAAGACTTGAAATACGAAGAAGCAAAAAACACCCAACCGGAAAAGCAAAAAGAAAAAAGAATCCAAAAATATGAAGATAGTGTAAGGAGCCTCTGGGACAACTTCAACCAACATCAGAATTATAGGGGTGCCAAAATAAGAGAGAGAGCAAAATATTGAAAACCTATTTGAAGAAATAATGACAGAAAACTTCCCCTAACTGGTGAAAGAAATGGACTTATAAGTCCAGGAAGCACAGAGAATCCCAAACAAAAGGAATCCAAGGAGGACCACTCCAAGACATATCATAATTAAAATGCCAAGATGCCAAAGGTAAAAGACAAAGAATCTTAAAAGCAGCAAGAGAAAAGCAGTTAGTTACCTACAAGGGAGCACCTATGCAACTGTCAGCTGATTTCTCAACAGAAACTTTGCAGGCCAGAAGGGAGTGGCAAGAAATATTCAAAGTGGTGAATAGCAAGAACCTACAACCAAGATTACTTTACCCAGCAAAGCTATCATTCAGAATTGAAGGTCAGATAAAGAGCTTTATAGACAAGAAAAAGCTAAAGGAGTTCATCACCACCAAACCAATATTATATGAAATGCTGAAAGGTATCCTTTAAGAAGAGGAAGAAGAAAAAGTAAAGATAAAAATAATGAACAACAAATACTTATCAACAAGTGAATCTAAAAATCAAGTCAATAAAAAATCTGATGAACAGAATAAACTGGTGAATAGAATAGAATCAGGGGCATAGAAAGGGAGGAGATGACAATTCTCAGGGGGAAAGGGGTATTGGGGGTGGGGAAGAGACTGGACAAAAATTGTACACCTATGGATGAGGACAGTAGGGAGAGTAAGGGCCGAGGGTGGGGTGGGAACTGGGAGGAGGGGAGCTATGGGGGCAAGAGGAAAAACTGTAATAGTCTGAGCAATAAAGATTTTAAAAACTATAAAATATGATTAAAAGAAACTGAAGAAGAAAAAATAATCTAATCTAATAAGAGTAATATGCAAATTAGGTGTCACTCTGCTACACCTAAGCCATGCCCACCTGCCAATCAGAGCAACTATATGCAAATTAACCCAGCCAATATGGCAGCCAGCAGCCACAGAGCTGGAACAAGCCGGAGGCTTGCCCTGGCAACGGAGGAAGCCAAGCCTGGCTGTGGCCTCCACTCAAGGCAACAAAGTTTCAATTATAGAAGATAAATAAATCCCAGATACCAGCGTCCAGTGGCTTGGGCTCAAGGAAGTGCTGGGAGCCTGGGTTGTCAGGGGCTCTGGTTAAAGCAACAAAGTTTCAATTATAGAAGATAAATAAATCCCAGATACCTGCTTCCAGCCAGCCTCACTGGGACCTTGGGTCGCTGGGGGCCTTGGCTAGCCTGCAAACTGCCATCAACCCCTCACCCAGGCTGGCTAGGCACCCCAGCAGGGACACCCACCCTGAAGGGGCTGTGGCCAACTTGCAAACAGCCATCAGCCCCTCACTCAGGCTGGCCAGGCACCCCAGCAGGAACCCCCACCCTGATCCCGGACACCCTTTAGGGCAAACCAGCTGGCCCCCACCCATGCGCCAGGCCTCTGTCCTATATAATACAAGGGTAATATGCAAATTGACCCTAACAGCAGAACAACTGGTAATGACTGGTCACTATGACACACACTGACCACCAGGGGGCAGACGCTCAATGCAGGAGCTGCCTCCTGGTGGTCAGTGTGCTCCCACGGAGCTCTGCTCAGCCACAAGCCAAGCTGATAGCTGCCAGTACAGCGGTGGTGGTGGGAGCCTCTCTTGCCTCCTTAGCAGCACTAAGGATGTCCGACTGCAGCTTAGGCCTGCTCCCCGCTGGCAAGTGGACATCCCCCGAGGGCTCATCCCGGGCTGCCAGAGGGATATTTGACTGCCAGCTTAGGCCCAATTGCCCAGAGAGCAGGCCTAAGCCAGCAGGTGGACATCCCCTGAGGGGTCCCAGACTGCAAGAGGACACAGGCCGGGCTGATGGTTCCCCCACCCCCCAAGTGCACAAATTTTTGTGCACCAGGCCTCTAGTAAAAACATTAAAGTGAAAAAACTGTATGTGCATTCCTCAACAAATTTCAGAGACAGTGTACAAGTAAGCAAGGGAGAACCCATAGACAGACATAAAACAAACCAATCCATTGTAGTGTGTGGACCTTATTTGGATTCTGATTTTTTTAAAAAAACTTTTTTAAAAAGACGTATGACATTCACTAAGTAGTAGTAAATATAAACTTTGGCTGGATACTTAATGAAATTAATTATTGTGAAACATGTTGGGAAAGTATTTGATCAAGAGTATTGTGGCTATGTTTTGGAAAACAGTACTTGGTTTGCAAGATACATAATGAAATATTTATTAGGGTGTGGGACTGGCAAGATTGGCAATGGATTGATGACTGTTGGGGCTCAGTGATAGTTAAATGAAGTTTCATTCACTATTCTGTTTTCCTTTATGGTTTGAAATTTTCCATAACAAAAAAGTAAAAATTTTTAAGCCCTCCAAAAAAGAGGTAAAGCAATGTAAACATACTAAGTTTCTATTATACTGAAGTAATTTCAACCATATTTTTACCCACAATTCTTTTAGCAGGCCATTAAAATATATATTTGATTCCATCAATGCCAAACTTAACTAGAGCGCCTGATGTTTCCCTCTCACATCAATGTTTCTCTCTCTCTCTCAAAAATCATTTTTTTAAAAATCCTCTGGTGAAAAAATTTTTTTAAGTTATGGCCAGTATATGGGTGTCAGATAGATACTGTACTTTTTGAGGGATCACCTGGTAGTGTCTAACCACTGCCACTATCATTATGATGTACACTTGAAAATAACATATTTTAACATCAACAATAACTGAAACTCTTAAAAAGTAAATTAAATAAATAAAAGTTACAGCAATTAAAAAAATGAAACAAAATATTTCACCCATACTACAAATATATGACAAAAGTGGCATTTCAAAATAGTAGAGGAAATGGTGTTGAGACAAATGAAATATCATATTCAAAAATAAAATTGTATCACTGTCATTCTCTAGAACAAAATAAACTACAGAAAGAATTAAATGTGAAAATAAAATCATAAAAATAGCCAGAGAAAATGTGGAGAAATTTTTATAAGACATATATATGACAAAAGCTAATTTCCTTACACTAGATCAAATGCTCCTACAGCTAGAAGAAGAAGAAGAAGAAAAGAAGAGGTCAAAACTGTGATGAGAAAAATGTACTGGCACCTAAGCCTAGTAAATAATATGGCACCTAAGCGGATTTAAAAAAATACTGGGAAATATAAATTTAAAAAACAATTTCTAAATCACTTACTGGTTTATCAATCTACAATACTGGTAAAAGCAAAATGAAAAAAGGTACTTTAACACATTATTGATGAGAATATAGATTGGAACAACTCTTTGTAGTAGAGATAATTTGGCATTATCTAGCAACATTTTAAATGCACATAGCCTTTGAACTAGGAATTCTATTAGCATGAATTTATCTTACAACACCCTGAGGACAGCATATATTCCCAAAGAAGTTTAAAGGTGTTCACAGCAACATTATTCATAACAGAAAAAGCTGAGAAACAACCTAATCATCACTAAAAGACTGACTAAATAAAATATGGTACATATGTAAATAAATGCATGCTTTAATTCATAACACTTGGGATTTTTATTGAAAATATTGTAATAATTCTGGAACTATACAGAGTGTGAAGATCAACTTAGCAACTTTCATCTATAATTTTCATTCATTCAACAAATATCTGAGTGCCTACACCACATGTCTGTGCTCAGTAACGCAGATATTATGTCATGTAATCCACTTCCTCAAGGAAAAAAGATGATATAGCCCTTTTATTCAAGGAGCGTATAGTCTGGTACAAACTAGAGATGAGTAAAAGTACTATTATCACATATATGGTATGATACCTATCATGAGGTAAGAACAGAATATTATGGGAACACATGAGTAAAGCAACTTAAAATTAATAATCACTGTGCCAAGAAACAAAAACTCAGCAGCTTAAAAGTGAAATTTCAACTCCTCCTTTAGAGTTGAAATGATGAAGAGGTCATCAGCCTGAGAAGACCTTGGCTTCAGTACAGCTGGGTCTGGCCACCTTGCATGCCTCTGTACACACAGGTCACATCCCCCCATTTAAACACTGCTGATGAACTAGGGTTCTGCCCTTAGAGTTCTGAATCCCTAGTGCTATTACCCTCAAGGGGACCTTTTCTAGGTCTATATTTAGAATCAGGAACAAAAAGTCTCAAAGAATGTGCTATAAGAATAGTGCATCTGCAACATTTACTTAAACTTCATCAGAGTTTCCTAAGAATGAAGAAATATATTTATTTGGTTGGTACCTGAAACCTGGGCTAGCAAAGTACCTTTAATATGTGCCATTTAAATTGGAGCCTTACATCAGTAGGGTTTCAAATAAATTGCTTTTAGGTATATTATTAAATAACTACACTAAAACAGCTAATTATTGGACAATAAAAAAAATGCCCCTTTTTAGAAATGTTTTATATAATATAGCAAATCTTCCGGTTTACAGAGATATAGTATGAAATAGCGTATTTTCTAAATACTATTCCACATAGTTAGATATTTACCAAAGATTCTATATATATTCATTACATCATTTTAAAAAGGATGAGGGAGCTTGTTGGTTACTAAAAAGCACTATAAATTTGACACTGTGCTTCCTAGGAACCAATCTGAAACGTAATTTATCTTACCCATAAGGAGCATACATACCACTTGTTCCTAGTCAGAAAATTAAAAATAGCTTAACAAACGAAATTATTCAGACTCTCTAAATTCATCAGTTCTATTCCTTATCATCTGTTAGATAAAAATGGAAGATGGGACATGACATCTCTTTCTTTAGAGGCATCTTATACTTAACATTTAACGTACATATCACTCAAAATCTTAAAAGACATGGTTTTTAATCTCCAAGATATAATAACCCTATACTTAAAGCAATATTAAATCCTATGTAAACTTCCATTCAATTAACAACGTTGGACAGTCTCTGAAACTTAATAAGCACCAACAGTCTTTCCTTTGCATTTACATTCATAGCCTCAAAGTCCTGTAATTCTTCTTTCATAAAACCTCTTTGTACCCCAACATAAAAAATACAGATTCATAACCACTTAAAGAATTTATGCTCCCCTTCCGTTCCATTTTCACTGAACTAAGTAATGAACGAGATTAGGCTCTGATCACCTGTCTCAGAACTACCGGGAAAGCCTTCCCCCGTTTTTCTCTCCAACCTATCTTAGAATATGGTCACCAATTCCTTTTCTAACACTACCGTCCAGGCCTCGGCTCAATAATCTTCAGCGGCTTCCTAATACCTAAAGCAGTAAATCAGGAAAAGCAAAAAGCTACTATAGTTAATAAGTTCACAATTTGTCCGATAAGATGGACTCTAAATCTCTAACAAACGTGACAGTTTTACCTTCTGAAATAATTTCCCAAGGTGTTCTTTAAAAGGATTTAATTATTCATGTACAACCAGGTACTCGGGAATGAAAAGATTTGAAAACTATTTGCAGACTATGCAGATTTGTCTCTGTAGACCTAAAACATAACTTCCAAGAAATAGCGTATCTAACCAGCACATGAAAACCTCTCAAAACATTAAGTCTCACGGTAAGTCTGCAAATTTAATTGGCCTGGTCCCGGAGAGGAAGCCACAGGTTTCCCTACTTGAAGACTATCCATCATGTTGCCTTTGTGTTTACGATGCACTACGATGCAGTAACAGGCTGAACCTGCCCGCACTCAGCAATGCCTCTTACTCTGCAGCTGAGAACCCGAGCAAACCCGCGCCCCCTCGGAACACGCTGCCCACAGCCCCGTCGCCGGGCTCGGCGAGCCGGTGCGGAGCTGCCACATCCATCCCCGGGTGGACTGGGCGGTGGCAGGACTCCCCAGAACTCCGCCACCCGCCTCCACGCGCGCACCGCTGGAGGCGCTCTGCTTCCCCGCGGCTGGGTCGCTGTGGACGCTTTCCAAGGGGTCATCTCCCCAGCAGCGCAGGAGGAGGGGAAGAGAGAGGAGAGGCCTGGGGCCACCCGGGCCAGGAGGGGATGAGGAGGGGCCAGGGCTGCACGCAGGCCCGCGGACTCACAGCGAAACTGCGCCTCTGCCCTGGGAGCAACCCGGCCGGGCGGACAAAAGATGAAGGCGCCAAGGCCTTGGCATCCTCCCCGCAGAACGAAGGCAGCCCCGAGAACCCGCAGCCCCAGCTCCCCGAGACACACCCAGCTCTTCTGCGAGGGGCGGGCGGGCGCCTAACCGCTGGGGCGCAGTGGAGTGGGCACCAGCGGGAAGAACCCGGGAGCGGGCGGGTGCACGTGTTCCCCGACGCCCGGGCAGACAATGAAGAGCAAGCCCCGGCTGCCTCCGCCGCCCCACCCAGCTCCCGGCGGCTCCCACGGGGCGTGGGGGCGCCTTCCCCGCCCCCCAGGTCCGCAGACAAAGCCCCTCGGGGCGGAGAGGGGGGCTCCGCGGGAGCGGCTGGGGCTGCACACAAAAGAGGGAGGGGCGCGCGGCGGGAGGGCGCGGCACTCACCCACGGAGCCCGAGCAGCTCTTGCGCTTGGGCGCGGCCGGCGTGGACGGGGGCGCAGCGGGGGCTGGGGCGGTCGGCGTCCACGCGGGCTCGGCCTGGGGGCTCACGCTGGCCGGGGGAGGTGGGGGAGGCCGGGCCGGAGGCTCGTCGTCCTCGCGGAGCTTGGAGGGCGAGGCTGCGGCAGCGGACGGTAGGGATGGCGCGGAGAACGCGGGACTCGGGTCCCAGGGCTGATGCCTCTCCGGGGCGACAGGGGGCGCGGCCGGCAAGGGCCCCCGGGGGGCAGGGGGCACGAAATCATTGTCGAAGTCCAGCAGGGGCGCGGTGGGGGCGGAGGCGGTGGGCACCGGGGCTGCCGACAGCCCGGCGGCGGGCTTCCTCTCCAGCACCTCCAGCTCCTCCAAGTCCTCGTCCTCTTCCTCCTCGTCCTCTTCCTCCTCGTCTTCTTCCTCCTCGTCCTCGGGCTCGTTCACGAACTGGTACTTGAACGTGGGCTGAGGCCGGGGCGGGTGGTCCGAGGACGAGGAGACCCGAGACGACTGGTCCGTGTCTTCCATGGCTGGCGGGTCGGAGATGCTGCTGCAGCTGCTGCCGCCGCCGGACGCTTCTCCTCCGCGGCGCGGGCTGCGGTGGGGGCTGGGGGGCTCTGAAAGGGGCAGAGCCGAATGAGCTGAGGGACCGGCAGAGGCGACGGCTCCCGGAACAATGAGGCTGCCCCTCCTGCCTCCGCACCCGTGATGCGCCACCCGCCCCGTCCCCAGTTGCCGCCGCCGCCGCCCAGACCAGCGTAGGAGAGAGGCCAGCAGACTCTCCGCCCAGTTTGGCGCGATTCCCCCTCCCCTGCAGGCGGGGGCTGGCGCGGGAGGGAGAGAGCCAATCGGCTACAGGGTAGTGATAAAGGACAACCCGCCGGCCCAACGGAAAGGAGAAGAGAAGAAAGTGGGTGCGGCTTACTGCGCTTCCTCTCTCTTACCGGCTGGGTTGGGTTCGGTGGGCGGGGTTTGAGACTGGCAACCCCGCCCTCCACCGTGGGCAGCTCAGGAGAGGGACGGGGGCTGGCGGGGGGCGGTGGGCTGGCGGTGCCCGCAGCTGCAGGTCCGCCGCAGGGAGCGGGCTGCGAGGGCGAGCCCGCCGCCGGCCCCGCGGGGTGGGGGAGACTCGCGGCTCGCCACCGGAAGGGCGTTATCCTGGGTGGAAACTTTCCTCCCAGGAAAGGGAAAAAGCCCAGCGTGGACAAAGGTACTAACAAACGGGACTGTGGAGTATAGGCCCTAAGGATTGAAAAAAAAAAAAAAAAAATATATATATATATATATATATATATATATATATATATATATTACATTTTAAAAGATTTTTGAAATAAAGGACTCTGTTGTTTTAAACTTAACTTCCCAGGCCACGTTACTACTACTACCATCACCCCCTAAAAAGAAAAAGAAAGAACATTTTTGACAGGGGTAAGATCACTCCTGGTCTAAATTGCTGACCCTGGATGAGGTAGGCAAAACAGAGCTGGGCTGGACCATCTGGGGCTGGGGCTGGGGCTGGGGCGGGCCGTGAGAAAGTCCACGCATCTCCTTCCAGGAGGCTGGTGAGGTCCGCCGGATGCTGGACTCTCACATGGTAGGAGGATGAGTCAGTCACCCAAAGAGAGAGGGAGGGGAGAGAGAAAAGTGGCTGCAGAACGAGGCCTCGGAAGGCAAATTGATTCACATTACATTTCAGTCACCTTAGGCTCATGAGTCAGCGTTGCAGATGATTCAGGCTTTCAGGGAGCCGGGAAGCCCAGCACTCGTGTCTTAGGTATGCCCAGTCCCCCTGTTGCCAAACTGGAGAGAGTTTAAGGAAAATGGCTACAGAGCATGTAAGTGTCGGCAACCAGAGGGTTAGAGAACGCTTTTATCTTTTTGACATGCCTTCCAAAAGTCTTTGCTGCATGCCTAGCCCGGAGGCCCCGCACAGAGAGGGAAAACCTGTTTCCAGGCGGCTCGCAGGCCAGGCCAGCTCTATGCCAGACTTTCATCACTGGCTACTTGTTCTGGCTGCTGAGCGCTGAAAGTGTGACTGGCCTGAAATGGAAGGAGCTGTAAGTTTAAAATGCACATTATAAATAAAATAAAATAAAATACACATTATATTTTGAGTTAGTACCCCCCCCCCCAAATTTAACTATCTCAATTTTTATTAGTCACATATTGTAATTGACAATATTTTAGGTACATTGGGATAAGTATTCATTTATTTTTACTTTTTTAAAATGCAGCTTCTAGAACATTTTAAATACGTATATGACTCGCATTATATTTCTATTGGACGGTGCTAGTCTAATTTAATGATTAAGAAACTTTGATTGCCATGGGGAGTCACTAGTTATTTAAGCAAATTCTTACCTCAAACTAATTCATATTACCCTACACTTAATTAGAGTGTTAAAAAGGAAGGGTCGGAGTTGTAGGGAAGGGAGAAGGGATGAACAGGTGGGACACAGGATTTTTAGGTCAGTATGGTACTGCGATGAAGGATACGTGACATTATGTACTTGGCAAACCTCATAGACCTGTATAAACGAAAAGTGAACGTGTGGGCTTTAGCGAGCAATACTTCAGTTTGGTGTGTACTACAGCAACGTAAGATGTTAGGAATAGGGGAAACTGTGGTTGGGGGATTGGCATGGGAGTGTATGAGAACTCTGTTCTGTTTCGTTTTTCTGTAAAGGTATAACTACTCTAAGGGAAAAAAAAGTGTGGTTTTTTTAAAGGGAAGGTATAACAAAATTTCCTGGCAATGTAACCTGATCAACAATACATTCACAACCTGGCATATCAGTCCCACAAAGCTGATCTTGCTTTGTTTATACAAAATGGTTAGGAGTTGCTTTCAGTTTTTGTTTGTGGTTTGTTTGAGGGGTTAGAAACAGTATAAGAAGAGGGAATTATTAGTGTAGAATTTGGGAGCAGGAGGTTTAACTCCAAAGTAAAAGTTTTAAACAAAACAGATTACTACAATGATAACTGAATTGTTTCAACTATTTGTCAAAATTAGCAAAAATCATACATGGATGTCTAGTGTAAGTGCATACACATACAAAAATATACTAGCAAAATTTTATTATATGAACTTTTTTCTGTTAAGTCACAGTTTAGCTATCCGCAGTTCAGCCTTCCCCAAACTGTTTTGGTCACTATGATTATTCTAAGACTCCTTGATGGAAAGTTTCAAAGGGTTTTCATACGTTATTTGCAAGTTGCTCATATGATGTTTCTGCATTCATAGATATGTGTACCTGCTATTACTAAAATAGTCACAAGAAATGTGTTTATTATTTAAAGTGTCACAAAAGAATAATTACAGAAAATGATAGATTTGCAACTTTCATTGTAAATATCAGTATATATCAAAGCAGTAATATACACACTCTCCCTGACATAGAAGAAATACAAGAATTTTATATTATTGATCTCAGTGGTTTCTATAAAATCTAGTATTTGATGGATGAATAAGAGTAAAGAGTTTACCTAATGTTCATAGGATAGCCATAAGGAAAAGATAATGTTGCTATTATACCAGAATTAAGAAAATCTGGTAGTATTTGAAAAGATAAAAGAAGAATATAAATTTTAGATCATAATAATGGTTAGAAAATAATTATTCAATGAATTATCTTGGAAATTTTCTTATCAGATGTCGAAGATTAAAGTTTCCAGTACCATGGATAATAACTGTTCTCTTTTAGAACCCTATTCAGCCTGATAGAATTTCAGCGATGAAAGGATTCTAGGTCAGACTGAGCAATCTCCCTCCCATTATAAGAATATCCTACAAAAGGTTTTTAAAACTTGGTCAACTGTAGTGGATTAAAAATGGCCACAGGCTCTATGCAACCACTCCAATCAAGAGGTTGGATCAATTTCCCACCTCTTCTAACCCTGGCTTGTGATGTTTCTTCACCAATAAAATGCCCTGGAAATGAGTTCCAAGCCCAAGTTGGAGCTATGACAGCTTCCACCCTCATGCTCTTGGAATGCTAAGGCCCAAGATGATACAGACATGGAGAGACACCTCACTGCCCTAGCCTTAGAGCTGATGTCCCAGACATATGAGACGGTCTCAGCCTGTCCAGCTAATACACCAAATCATGAAAAATAATGAATCACTGTTGTTTTAAACTACTACCTTTGAGATGATTCATTACACAGCAAAAGCTAATTGAAACATCATCCATTTTGTGCTTCTATTTTTGATTTATTTATTCATACATGAAATATTTATTGGCTACTTACTCTGCACCATGCAATGTTCAAGATTTGAGGAAAATCAGACGCAAATGTGCATGAGCATTTTCAGTGAAGGAAGCTTACTTCTTAGGGAAATAGAGCATTCCATGTCTACAGTATTATAGCTTATTATAGAGTGCTCAACTGACACCTCACCTGGTGCACACAGAACAGGTTAATTGTCCTTGCTTCATGTAAACTTCCTGAAAGAGTTAAAGGCATAGGATGAGTATACTCAAGGCTACATGTTGAAGGGTATAGACCCAAGAGTCGGTTCAGCAACCCCAGAAGAAAGATGACAGGCAAACTCCTGACAAATTTGTTACAAAGCTGTGCACCACAGCTTTTTTTGCCGACTGAAATTGACTTGCACGTGTGAAAGCATCACTGAATTATATTTGATCTTTGTATTCAAAAAAAGATGAAGCATCGTTTTAGCAAAATGCAGGTCATGGTTCCGGTTAACATCTTGACTTATTCTAAGCTCATTCTGTAATAAAAATAGAAATAGAAATATTATAAAATCAACATCTTCAGCTGTGCTAGCTTTGCACTGACAGTTATTGTTGGACCTAAAATTAAAAATTTGTTTCAAACAGAAATCACATATTGGGTAAGTGAACATCATCATTGAAATTGAAGCTAATCCTTCTCCTTCAACCTGCCTTGGTCCTCTGCATTAATACTGCATTTCCTTAGGCTAGTTCAATATGCATCATTTCTCTGATGAAATTTATTTTGATCTAGCAGAAAAGCTATTTTCAATCTAGCAGAAAATTAATTTTGGTCTAGCAGTACAAATTCCAAGCAAAGAAATTCTTAGACTATCTTAGACAAATAAAAAAATCTGTCCTCATGAGAAAAAAGACCACAGAAAAGAGTTCACAAAATTATCTAATGGTTTATGTATAAATTTTGTTATTTAGATCATCAGTGGAAATAGAAGCCAGGTGGTTACTATCTTTAGAATAAGCATGGTAATAAAGGGTAAGTAAAATACTCTTCCATACATTAGGGAACATATAGTTGAGTTTACATAAGAATATATAGGTATTTATACATATA
>PVJC01040722.1:0-15678 GCA_004026665.1 Murina feae | reverse complement strand
CCCTGTGATCCCACTTCTGGGAATATATCCTAAGAAACCAGAAACACCAATCAGAAAGGACATATGCATCCCTATGTTCATGGCAGCACAATTTACCATAGCTAAAATTTGGAAACAGCCTAAGTGCCCATCAGCAGATGAATGGATTAGAAAACAGTGGTACATCTACACAATGGAATACTATGCTGCTGTAAAAAGGGAGGAGTTCTTAGCATTTGCAGGAGTATGGTTGGAGCTGGAGAACATAATGCTAAGTGAAATAAGCCAGTCAATGAAAGAAAAATACCACATGTACTCACTCATCTATGGATAATAATAAACATTATAAACTGGTGAACAAAAATGGATACAGAGGCAGAGCAGCATCAAACAGACTGTCTAATTACAGCAACAAGGACAGGAACATTGGGGGGAGGGGGTAACAGATCAGCCAAGGGACTTTTGGTGCATGCATTTAAGCATAAATAATGGACACAAAACACTGGGGGGTAGGGGAGGCGTGTGGAAGGGCAGGGGAAAAAAGAGATATATGTACCAATCTTTGTAAAACTTTATGTAATAAAAAAAAATAAAAAGAATAAAATATAGTTTAAAAAAAATAGAGTGGCTGAATGGATAAGAAATCATGACACATATATTTGGTGTTTACAAGAGACTCATCTCAGAACAAGGGACTCACACAGACTAAAAGGGAAGGGATGGAAAAATATTTTCCGGACAAATTGAAATGGAAAAAAAGATTGAGGTAGCAATACTTACATCTGACAAAACAGACCTCAGAGTAAAGGCCATAATAAGATATAAGGAAGGCCATTTTATAATACTAAAGGGATTGATACCAGAGTATATAAATCTGGTAAATATATATGCACGCAATGCAGGTGCACCTAAATACATAAAAAAAAAACTTCTAAAAGATATCGAGAGAGGTTGAGAGCAATAGAATCATAGTAGGGGACTTCAGTTCCCCATTGACATTACTGGGTAAATCCTTTAGTCAAAAAATCAGCAAAGAAGCAGCATTCCTAAATGACTCACTAGATCAGATGGACTTAACTGACATCTTTCAAACATTTGACGCCAAAGCTACAAAATGTACATTTTTTCTCAAGTGCATATGAAATATTTTCAAAGATAAACCATATATTGGAACACAGGCAAAGTGACACCAAATTCAAGAAGACAGAAATCATATGAAGCATCTTCTCAGATCACGATGGCATAATATTGGAAACAACTACAAAAAGAGCAATAAAAAAATCAAACACTTGGAGGCTAAATAGCATGTTATTAAACAATGATTGAGTTAAAGAGATCAAGAAGAAATTATTTTAAAAATCCTGGAAACGAATGAAAATGGAAACAAGACTATCCAAAATCTATGGGACACAGTGAAAGCAGTCCAAAGAAGGAAGTTCATAGCATTACAGGCCTACCTCAAAAAAAACAAGAGAAGCTGGTAGTAAACTATCTAACTCTACAACCTAAAGAATTAGAAAGAAAGCAAAAAGAAAAGCCCAGACTGAGCAGAAGGAAGGAAATAATAAAAATTAGAGCAGAATTAAATGACATAGAGACAAAAAAAAAAAAAGAAAAGAAAAAGATCAATGAAACCAAGAGCTGGTCCTTTGAAAGGATAAACAAAATTGATGAACCTCTAACTAGGCTCACCAAGGAACAAAGAGAAATGACCCAAATAAACAAAATCAGAAATGAAAGGCTAAACAACAAGAGACCCCACAGAAATACAAAGGATTGTAAAAAAATATTTTGGGCAACTCTATTCCAACAAACTGGTCAACCTCAAAGAAATGGACATATTCCAAGAAAAATACAACCTTCCAAAACTCAATCAAGAAGATAAAAAAATCAGAATAGGCTGATAACAAAGGAGGAAATTGAAGCAGACATCAAAACACTTCCAGCAAACAAAAGCCCTTGGCGAGACAGCTTCACAGGGGAGTTTTACCAAACATTCAAAGAAGAACTAAAACCAGCCCTTCTCAGACTATTCCAAAAAATTCAAGAGGAAGGAACACTCCCAAACTCTTTCTATGAAGCCAGCATTACCCTAAGTCCCAAACCAGATTAAGACACTACAAAGAAAGAGAATTACAGGCCAATATCTCTGATGAACATATATGTTAAAATCCTCAACAAAATTCTAGCAAATCTAATAAAGCAATACAGTAGAAAGATCCTACACCAAGACCAAGTGGAATTAATTCCAGGAATGCAAGGATGGTACAATATCCACAAATCAATAAACATGATACATCACAAAAACAAATTGAAAGAAAAAAACCACATAATCATATCAATTGATGCATAAAAGGCATTTGACAAAATCCAACATCCTTTCTTGATAAAAACTCTCAGCAAAGTGAGAATAGAGGGATCATACCTCAACATTATAAAAACCTTATATGACAAACCTACAGCCAGCATCATACTCAATGGGAAAAAACTAGAATCATTTCCCCCGAAGAACAGGAACAAGACAGGGATGCGCACTCTCACCACTCCTATTCAACATAGTACTGGAAGTACTAGCCATTGCAATCAGGCAAGAAGAAGAAATAAAAGGCATCCAAATTGGAAAAGAAATAAAACTGTCACTATTCGCAGATGACATGATATTGTACATTGAAAACCCCAAAGTCTCCAAAAACTATTAGACTTAATAAATGAATCTGGCAATGTAGCAGGATACAAAATTAACATTGAGAAATCTATGCCTTTTTTTTATACACCAATAATGAACTCACAGAAAGAGAAATTACAATAACACTCCTATTTACCATAGCTCCAAAAAATTAAGACATCTAGGAATTAAGTTAACTAAGGAGGTAAAAGATCTGTACTCAGAAAACCATACGATATTGAAAAAAGAGATAGAGGAAGACATAAACAAATGAAAGAACATACTGTGTTCATGCATTGGTAGAATCAAAATCATTAACATGCCCATACCACCCAAAGTAATCTATAGATTTAATACACTCCCCATTAAAATACCAACAGCATATTTCAAATACCTAGAAAAAACTCTCCAAAAATTCATATGGAACAAAAAAGACCCCAAATAGCCACAGCAATCTTAAGAAAAACAAAGTTGGAGGGATCACAATACCAGATATCAAGCTAAATTACAAGGCCACTGTTTTCAATGGTACAATATCATGTTTTCAATGTACAATATCATGTCATCTGCAAATAGTGACAGTTTTACTTCTTTTCCAATTTGGATGCCTTTCATTTTCTCTTTTTGTCTGATAACTATGGCTAGCACTTCTAGTATTATGTTGAACAGGAGTGGTGAGAGTGAGCATCCCTGTCTTGTTCCTGTTCTTAGGGGAAATGATTCTAGTTTTTTCCTATTGAGTATGATGTTGGCTATAGGTTTGTCGTATAAGGTTTTTATAATGTTGAAGTCTGATCCCTCTATTCCCACTTTGCTGAGAGTTTTTATTAAAACTGCCTGGTACTGGCACAGGAATAAACACATAGATCAATGGAACAGAAAAGAGAAACCAGAATTGACCCAAGTCATTATGCTCAATTAATATTTGACAAAGGAGGCAAGAGCATACAATGGAGTCAAGACAATCTCTTCAACAAATGGTGTTGGGAAAATCAGACAGATACATGCAAAAAAATGAAACTAGAACACAAACTTATACCATACATAACAACAAACTCAAAGTGCATAAAGGTTTTAAAGGTAAGATGGGAAACCATAAAAATTCTAGAAGAATCCATAGGCAACGAAATATCAGAAATATGTTGTAGTAATATATTTACTGATACAGCTCCTAGGGCAATGGAAACTGAGGAGAAAATAAACAAATAGGACTACATCAAAACAAAAAGCTTCAGCACAGCAGAAGAAAGCATCTACAAAACAACAAGAAAGTCCACTGTGTGGGAGAACATATTTGCTAACTTTATCACTGATAAGGGCCTAATCTCAAAATTTATAGGGAACACATACATCTTAACAAAAGGAAAATAAACAATCCAATCAAAAAATGGGCAAAGGAATTAAATAGACACTTTTTGAAAGTGGATCTACAGAAGGCCAAGAGACATGAAAACATGCTCAAAGTCACTAATCATCTGAGAGTGCAAACCAAAATAGCAATGAAGTACTATCTTACACCTGTCAGAATGGCTATTTTCAACAAATCGACAAACAAGTGCTGGTGAGGATGTGGAGAAAAAGGAACCCTTCTGCACTGCTGGTGGGAATGCAGGCTTGTGCAGCCACTGTGGAAAACCATATGGAGTTTCCTCAAAAAATTAAAAATGGAGCTTCCATTTGACCCAGTAATCCCACTTCCAGGAATATATCCCAAGAAATCAGAAACACAAATCAGAAAGGATATATGCACCCTTATGTTCATAGCAGCACAATTTATAATAGCCATGATTTGGAATCAACCTCAGCGCCCATCAGCAGATGAGTGGATTAAAAAACAGTGGTACATCTACACAAAGGAATACTATGCTGCTTTAAAAAAGAAAGAACTCTTACCATTTGCAGCAGCATGGATGGACCTGGAGAGCATTATGCTAAGTGAAATAAGCCAGTCAGAGAAAGAAAAAATATCACATGATCTCACTCATTTTAGAAATATAATTTACAACATAAACTGATGAACAAAAACATATCCAGAAATATAGAAGCATGGACCAGTCTATCAATCCTCAGAGGGAAGGAGGGGTAGGGTGGGGGTAAGAGTTCAACCAGAGGACTTCTGTGCATGAATATAAGCATAACCAATGGACACATATGCTAGGGAGGTGGGGACATGTGTTGGGGTGTGGGGTGACCAATAGGTAAAAAGGGAGAGAATAGATTAAGGTATATCTATGTACACTGAGTGTCTGGATTATTATGACCACCCATCAGTACTTCTTTGGGCCACCTTTTGCCTTCAGTACTGCAGTGGTTCTTCTTGGCATTGACTCCACAATAGTTGAAAAGTGATGAGAGGAATCTGACACCATGTCTGATGAATAGCACTGTCCAGTTCTGTGAGATTTGATGGTTGTGGAACCAGCTGCCTGATGGCTCTTTAACTTCATCCCACAAATGCTTAATTGGATTGAGATGTGGTGATTGTGGGGCCACCTAAGCAAGGTAAAGTCTCCCTCACAATACGAGCACCATGGCATGGCACATTGTCTTGTTAGAAGATGCCATCTCCATTGGGATATGCCATGATAAGATGAACTTGATCAGCAATGATACTTAGGTATGTTGTGCTATTCAGATGTTTATAATGGTCTGGTTTTAGCAACTTCAGTGAGAAATTATCTGTAATTTGCCTACAATGTCAGGTGGTAATAATAATCTGGCCACTCAATGTATATCTATATCTGTATATCTATAGATATATCTTCTGCATAATTCTGATTATGTCCTTTTTTAAATTTATTATTGAGACTAGTACAGATAGATAACAATATCTCTTTATCAATAGCAAAATTCAAACATTATATACTACCTTCCCAACAACTGATGAATTGTTTAAATCTATAATTTCCATCACTATGTTTTCTGTTTTATTTTATCTCCATCCGAATTTTATGGGGAAATTTGTTGAGTGTGTATTACAATTCAGCACTTTGGGTTTCAGCAGTGTGTTTTCTTCTATTTGCCACCTCTATGAGTCATTTTGTTTATTTTATATTATTAATGGGGTTTTTTATTCTAATTTACCTGTCAAATATTTGCTGATTGCTTACTTTATATCAAGTACAGTGCAATATAAAATTAGGATGGGAATTTAAAAAACAAATAAAATTGATCTCATCACTATTCTCATGGAAGTGTATATGAGTAGAATATGAGGAAGAAAATGGAGGAAAAGTAAGCAGAAAAATAAATAAAATAAAATGCTTGCAAAAGCTATTAAGTCCTATGAAGAATACAAATAAGCTAAGATAAAGTTTAGCAAAGGGTGAGTAAAGGGCCTGAGAAAGTCATTTTAATTCCTCAATTTCTCTTTGTCATGGCATCTTGCTCTTATTTTATTGATGCAATATCTCTCAAATGTCACTAGGAAACTAGATTCTAATTTTCTCAGTTATTTCCTGTTTCCTACATTAGCTGTTTTAATGGGCCTGAATGTGATGATCATTCAGTTTAATCACCCTTCATCAAACTGTGGATTCTGTTCATATGTCTAGTGACTTCGTTTTCTGTTCATATTTATAAAGAAAGTCACAAATTGATTAGCATTGATAGCTGTTGTGTATTCTGCAATGACTGTACAGATTACTACTTACTTGATAGATCCACCTATTTTAGAGCAGGGGCCTCCAGAGGGCTATGGACGACAGTGAATGTTCTAAACAGTTGCTTGGAGGACAGAGTTTTGGTGGCATTTTTGAAAAATGTTTGTCTCCCCCGATTCTCCCTAACAACTGCTCCACCAATGAAATCCTCTTTTGGTTTCTGCTGATAGGACTATATTCTGGCAGTTTGGCAGTTGCCAATAGGAAGGAGATAAGTTACTAGGAAGATCTATTAGAGAAGAGAGAAAGTACCCTCTACAAATTAATTGGGGCTGCCAAAATATGGATAAAAAATATGCCAGAAGGATCTGGCCACATTAGCAATGTCTACTCACATTACCCTGAGCACTGTCCATACCAAGGGAAGCCTGTACTCAGAACTTGAAGTCAGACAGCCTAGGTTCAAGACTCAATCCTGCCAATTACTAGCTATATGACCTTAAATAGTTTACTTGACCTGTTTGTGATCTTATCCTATCTAATAAAGAGAATTTGCTAATTGACCCTCTCACCACTGCAAAGGTGGCAGTGCCCACAGCCAATAAGAAGGTAATATGCTAATTGACCACCCTGCCCTAAAGAAGGTGGGGCCCACAGCCACAAGATGGCGATGCCCAGTCCCCTCAGCCCCGCCGGAGTGGCAGGCATGTGGCAAGGCTGGGTCACTCCCCACACCTGCTTCCAGAGTCCCCCAGTCCCCTCAGCCCCTCAGCCACCCAGGCCTGCCCAAGGTGCAGGCAAGCCTCGGATGTTGGCTGCCCAGCTGCCCAGGGCTGGCTCAAGGTGCAGGTAACCAAGGCCAGCTGAGGCCTGTGCTGCAGGCAGTGACAGGAAGCAGTGGTGTGATGGGGCATTGTCTTTCCTTGATAGCCAGGTCGTCTCCCGCCCCTGAGGGCTCCTGGACTGTGAGAGGGGGCAGGCTGGGCTGAGGGACTCCCCATCCAGTGTATGAATTTTCATGCACCAGACCTCTAGTTTTCCTATATGAAGAAATAATCATAATAGTACTTGACTCATAAGGTAGGTGTGAGTGCATAGCTTGAACAGAAAACACATGCAAAATAGATTTCAATTCCCCAAGTCGTCTGATACTCTCTCCTTATTACATGCTCAATATACAATTATCCAAACTGAATGTTTGGGTCTATAGGATGACTATAGGTAACAAAGGTACACCAATCCAGGCCTCACTTGTTTAGACTTATTGGCCTTTTTGGAGACTTAAAAATGCTGGTTTTTCCATGACAGTCTTTCTAGGTCAGACTGAAAATGACATGCTTTATACTGAGTTACTATTTTCCTCAAAGGCAAGTTATTTGATCTTTTTTCTCCTTGAAAAGTCATAATAAATGTCAAGTGTTCAGGGTTTCTATTTATCAAATCAGAACACATAGCATAATCTTCACCTAATCTTCTTTGTGTTCATTTTTTTCCTTCTCAGATGATCTAATTGCTGCTATATTTAAAGGTAGCTTGTTAGCCAGTACTCTCAAGGTTTACCACCTAGTTGAATTAATAAAATATCTGATCACTTAAACATGATTTTGAATCTTTATTTCAATTCTTAAATGTTTTTTATTTTAAAAATTTGATGTGGGAAATGTAGAAAATATAAACAAATGCTTTAAAAGAAAGAAGAAAATATAAATATATTATTGGGTGGGGAGAGGAATGTTCCTGTCTGCTCTTAATGTTTCTTTCCATATGGAGAAATCTTTATTATCATAATAATCCTCAAAATATAGTTGAATTTCAAGTATAATGTGACCTGCCATATTTTTATGTCAGAATAACCCCAATAATTAATTATAGCCAAAAAAGGGTTGGGTGAAAGTTAGTCATTTACTTCAAAATAAAACATTTGGTGATTTTATAAGTTTGTTATTTCACGCATCCAAAATGTAGAAAATTCCTATGCTATTTAAATTTTTACAAACCATTGAAAAGACTATAAAATGGTCTAACTCAATCTATACGTGTAAAAGCCTAAGCAACCATTCGACTGTTGGACAGTTTGACCATTCAACCTGTAGCTATGATGTGCACTGACCACCAAGGGGAAGATTTTCAATGTGCAGGCATGGAAACATGGAACAGACTGATGAATCTCAGAGAAAAGGGGGGAGGGGAGGGCGGGAAGAAACTAACCAAAGTTCTTATATGCATACTAGAGGACGAGTGCATCTGTACACTGGTGGGGTCCCTCAACCTGGCCTGCAGGGATCGGGCTGAAACCCGCAGTCCAACATCCCCTGAGGGGGTCCCAGATTGTGAAAGGGCACAGGCCAAGCCAAGGGACCCCACTGGTGCACGAATCCATGTACCAAGCCTCTAGTAAACTTATAATAACCCCAACACTATGTGGTGCTTTTATATTCCCCTAACACATGAGAGGTCTGTGGTTTGAAAAGTTAAAAAAAAACACCCCATTCCTAACATAGTGCCTAGAATACAATAGACAGTCAATAAGTAATTGTCTAATGAAAGCACAAGAAAAGAAAAATGACAGAGCAAACTCATTTATCACTATAAATGAAAAACTATGGAGTAAAGTACTAACTGATTTTTTTAAAGAATGTTACAAAAGAGTAGTAATTATTACCAAGTTTGCCTATTCCAGAGAATTCATCTATGGTCAAAAATTTATGAAAAAAAAATTATGGAATTCATATCAACAATATTCCATTTTACTAATATGTGGTAAATTTCATTCTATCAATAGAACAAAGAAAAAGTGATAAAAATTCAATATCAATTTCTAAATAAAAGCAATTCTTAATGATTATGCATATACTAGAGGCCTGGTGCACGAATTTGTGCATGAGTGAGATCCCTTGGGTGGCCTGTGGGGATTGGGGTCCCACTCGCACCCCCAGCCTCACAGCCCTGCAGCCCTGCCTGGCATTCCATCTTGGCCTGGCATCATCCCCTCACCTGCTCCACCATCCCACCTGTGAGGTGATTGATCAAGGGCCAGGCCCCCTGTTCAGCTCCCTCAGAGCCTGGGAACTGAGCAGCCCCATCCCCGTGACCGTTGATCGCTGTCTGTGGGGTGATCAGCTGGGCGATTGGGCCCTGCTCACACCCACATTGGCCTGGCATCACCCGTTCACCTGCTCCACCATCCCACCATGGTCCCACTCTCGTCAGGGCCCATTGGGGCCGGCAGTGCCTCCACTACCAGCGCTGTGCTGCCGACACCCATCATGTTCCACGCTACACTCTGGTAGTTAGCACACGTCACAGCGAGTGGTCAAACTCCCAGTCGAACAACTGCCTGAGGGGACAATTTGTATATTAGTTCTTTCTTATATAGAATTTCCTTAACATGATAGAAAATAATATACTTGATATAAAACCCTAGAAGCATTACCATAACAGTAAGGATGAAGGCAATATGGACAATATGACCACTATCATTTAATATTCTTTACAGAAATTCTAGATTCTTCAATGAGATAAAGAGAAATAGTAGAAAAAAAAGTTTTCCTTCTTATACATATTACCATTTACCTGGAAAATCAACTGAAATTTATTAGAATTAATAAGAGTGATGATGGCTGGTTATAAAACTGATTACTTAAAATCTATATTTTCATTATAAACAAACAGAAAATGATCAGTTAAAAACTAAAAAGTTATGATTAAACAATAGCAATAAACTTTGTAAAATGGAGATGCATGCCATGTTCATAAATAAAAAGACTCAAAAGTATATAGATGTCAGTTCATTCCCAAATTAAGTCTATAAACTAAAGAAAATAAAAACACATTTTCCAATAAAACTTTTCAGAACCATGACAGAATGATAATATTTATCTGAAAAAAAATAGGTAAAATAGCCAATTTATTTTTAAAAGAGGACCAATGAGATGTTCTATCAGATATCAAAAGAATTTATTCATTCATTCAGTTGGTAATTTAACCATCAACACAATATCACTCAGAATAAAACAAGATAAAATCTAGGACTTTAAAAAGAAAGGAGGATAAATCATGATGGAAGGAGACTAGACTTTAAGTGGTGAACACACAATTAATACAGCCTATAATACAGATGAGGTATTATAGAATTGTACACTTAAAACCTATACAATATTATTAAATAATATAACACCAATAAATTCAATAAAAATCAATAGATAAAAGAGAAAATAAGCTTTAGTATATTTCCTGAGTTGGAGAAGCATTAACTCTACCTCTTACAAATTTTCATTCTCTTCTTCTACGTTCATCTTCAGACCTATATATAAATCATTAATATTAGCCCTAATTTATAGATGAGAAAATTAAGGGAGTGTGACATCAATTACTTTGCTTAAAAGCTGTACAGCTACTAAAGGGCAAAACCCAGCTTTGAATTCAAGATATCTGGACCTACAGTCAATACTCTTCACCACTACACTATGCTGCCTCTCAAAGAATGCATGCTCAAACTCCCCTGGCACACAACCTTGAACATACTCGTAAGATTTTACTATTAGTAAATTCAGTAATTCAGCAAAATGTGCAAAATGCTTATTATACAGCAGGTGCTGTGCATAACATAGCTAAAAAGGATGGTGAAAAAACAAATATAGTTTCTTATCTTAAGAAACATAGAAAAAAAAAAAAGAAACCAACATGGCAGCATAGGTAAACACCGGAATTGAGGCCGGGTACAACTATTTCGATATCACAACGAAAAGAAAAAATGGACACCACCCAGACATACAGGAAGGCTGGCTGAGTGAAAATTCTACAAGTATAAAGAGACTGAGACTCAGAGGAGCTGCAGAAGCAAAGTACGGAGGTATGGAGGTGCGAGCAGGGCTCAGGGAAAGGGCTGGCACTGGAAAACATGGTTCTTTTTCAATCCAGAGGGAGTCACAAACCCCTGGCAGCTCTGAACTCCAGTTCCAGACGAGTTTATGAGGATCCAGACGCAAACCCGGAGAGGTTGGACTGACTGGCACCGGGAGGAAATCCAAAGCAGGTTTCTCTTGGCATTGCTTGCAGCAATTACCATGGGACACAGAGACCCAGTGTCTCTTAGTGCAGGGCTGAGAAGTGGCAATAGCTGGTTGCTCCTCCCTGTGGACTCTCCGAGGCCCCATGCCTCCCAAGCTGCATGCAGAGGCTTTCACATATAAAAGGCTCAGTAGCCCCAGGCAAAGGCTAAAATAGCACCTTCTTAGAGATACAAGAGCCAGCATCACCCAGTGGCCAGAGTGGGACCATCCTAAAGACAACTCCTCAGATGCACAAACACAGTAAGCACCAAAGCCCCACTGAAACAACTCTTGCACCATAAGGGTGTCTCCAGCACAGAAGTTCTCCCACTGTAGACACAGCTGACTCTCATAACCAAGTGGCTTAGAGGTTAATTCCTCTCAGTGATCATCTAACACAGAAAGACACTCTATCAACTCAGGGAAACAGCCAAAATGCGGAGACAAAGAAACAGATCACAAATGACAGAAATGGAGGAAAGCAAATGACTGGATATGGAGTTCAAAACCATGGTTATAAGGTTTTTCAAGAATTTTCTAGAGACTGCTGATAAATTTAGTGAGATCCTCGAGGATATGAAAAAGGACCAGCTAGAAATTAATCATATACTGACTGAAATAAATAATAATATACAGAGATCCAGCAGCAGACTAGAGGATCGCAAGAATCAAGTCAAAGATATGAAAAGTGAAGAAGCAAAAAACACCCAATTGGAAAAGCCAAAAGAAAAAAAGAATCCAGAAATATGAAGACAGTTAAGAAGCCTCTGGGACAACTTCAAGTGTACCAACATCAGAATTATAGGGGCACCAGAAGAAGAGAGAGAGCAAGATATTGAAAACCTATTTGAAGAAATAATGACACAAAACATCCCCTACCTGGTGAAAGAAATAGACTTACAAGTCCAGGAAGCACAGAGAATCCCAAACAAAAGGAATCCAAAGAGGTCCACACCAAGACACATCATAATTTAAATGCCAAGAGCAAAAGACAAGGAGAAAATATTAAAAGCTGCAAGAGAAAAGCAGTTAGTTACCTACAAGGGGGCATCCATAAGACTGTCAGCTGATTTCTCAACAGAAACTTTGCAGGCCAGAAGGGAGTGGCAAGCAATATTCAAAGTGATGAATAGCAAGAACCTAAAGCCAAAATTATTTTACCCAGAAAAGCTATCATTCAGAATTGAAGGTCAGATAAAGAGCTTCACAGACAAAAAAAGCTAAAGGAGTTCATCACCACCCAACCAGTATTATACAGAATGCTGACAGGTATCCTTTGAGAAGAAGAAGAAGAAAAAGTAAAGATAAAAATTATGAACAACAAATACATATCTATCAGCAAGTGAATCTAAAAATCAAGTGAATAAAAAATCGGATGAACAGAATAAACTGGTGAATAGAATAGAATCAGAGGCATAGAAAGGGAGTGGACTGACAATTTTCGGGGGGGAAAGGGTGTTGGGGGTGCGGGAAGAGACTGGACAGTAATCGTGCACCTATGGATGAGGACAACGGGGGTGGGGGGTAAAGACAGAGGATAGGGTGGGAACTGGGAGGAGGGGAGTTATGGGGGAAAAAGGAACAACTGTAATAATTTAAACAATAAAGATAAATTTTAAAAAAAGAAGCATAGAGTCTGTTAGAAGGAAACGTCTAGGGAGGAATTGAACATATAAACAAACACATATACTGAGTGGCCAGATTATTATGACCACCTGACATTTGTAGGCAAATTAGCTATAATTTTGTGCTGAAGTTGCTAGAGGGCCAGAACCTTATAAATAGGGAAGCAGGTTGTTTACCATGACAGTAGAAGTGATTTTTTTCTGAAGATGTGGGTAAACAACATGATTTAACAGCCTTCGAATATGGGATATATATATATATATATATATATATATATATATATATATATATATACACACACACACACACACACACACACACACACACACACACACACACTGAGTGCCCTGATTATTATGACCAACCAACAGTACTTTGTTAGGCCACCTTTTGCCTTCAATACTGCAGCGATTCTTCTTGGCATTGACTCCACGAGATGTTGAAAGGTGATGCGAGGAATCTGACACCATGCCTGATGAATAGCACTGTCCAGTTCTGTGAGATTTGATGGTTGTGGAACCAGCTGCCTGATGACTCTTTTAACTTCATCCCACAAATACTCATTTGGATTGATATCTGGTGATTATAAGGGCCTCCTAAGCAAGGTAAAGTCTCCCTCATGTTCTTGAAACCACTCCTGAACAATACGAGTACCATGGCATGGTGCATTGTCTTGTAGGAAGAAGCCATCTCCATTGGGATACACCATCAACATGATAGGATGAACTTGATTAGCAATGATACTTAGGTATGTTGTGCTATTCAGATGTTCCACATGAATTAAAGGGCCCAAATCATGCCAGAAAAACATGCCCCAAATCATAATGCTGCCCCCATCAGCTTGAAGGGTTGTACTCATGCATGTGGGGTGCATGCTTTCATGCTCTTTTTGCCAAATTCTCACTCTGCCATCTGCATGATGCAACTGGAAACATGATTTATCAGACCACATGATTTTTTTTCCAATGCTCAACTGTTCAATCTTTGTGTTCTTGTGGGAATTGGAGATGTTTTATCTTGGTAACTGCCAACAGCAAAGGTGTTCGAACAGGCCTTTGGCTTCCATATCCCATATGATGCAGTGTATGGCTAATTTGCCTACAAATGTCAAGTGGTCATAATATTCTGGCCACTTACATTCAAATATATTCCAAATTCAAAGGCTGTTAAATCGTGTTGTTTACCCATACCTTCAGAAAAAATCACTTCTACTGTTGTGGTAAACAACCTGCTTCCCTATTTATAATGGTCTGGCCCTCTAGCAACTTCAGAGTAAAATTATAGCTAATTTGCCTACAAATAGCAGATGGTCATAATAATCTGGCCTCTCAGTGTATATAATGATAGCTGTGATGAATACCTTGAAGGGGAAATGATAGAATGCTATGTGAAAGGAAAATGGGGAAGGATATATAATTTAAAATTAACATCAATGAAGGCCATTGACTGAAGAATAAGTTAGCTAAGCCCTAAAAATCAGTGAAGTTGTAGCAAGTACTGAGTCAGGCAATTATTTTCTATGTAATCAAATATATGAATCCATCCTTCTTCAAGTCTGCTTTTGAAATTCATTATTCCTTGATAGCCTTTCCTCACCTCAAAATGCTATAAAGATCTGTCTATATTTTCCCCTAGTAAGAGTAATACCTGGAGAAGAAGATGGAGGCCTACAGGACTGCAGGGAGGTAGAGAGTGTGACAGAGTAAAGAAGCGAGAGGACATCTCTCCCAGAACAGCGACTCTGCTGAGGAGACTGCACCATCTTGAAAGGGAGAGTGTCTGTTATCACAAACCTATACATCCAGGGATCCTGCAACATAGGCACCCCTAGACCAGCTAGGAACCAAGGAACACTGGATCTCATGAATACATGGACTGAGATGAGCCCTGCACCTCCTCATGGAAAGGAGAGAGACAACTACACAACCAGACACCCAGCAAAGAGAGATCATGGGAAGACAAAGAAACAGCCTGCATATGAAAGAAGAACAGGCATCACCAGAAAAGGAAGTAAATGAAATGGAGGTAAGCAAACCGTCAGAGAAGGAATTCAGAGAAATGGTCATAAGATGGATGAAAAGAATGGAAGACAAATTCGACAATATGTGTAAAAACCAAGAAGAAATGAAAAATGACATCACCGCTATAAAGAACTCAATAGAAAGCATCAAAAGCAGACTAGAAGAAGCAGAGGATCGCATCAGTGAATTAGAAGACAAGGTAGAAAAAAATATCCAAGCAGAGCAGCTTGTAGAAAAAAAAATTTTAAAGCAGGAGAAGAGCATAAGAGAACTTTGGGGCAACACAAAAGAAACAACATCCATGTAATAAGGGTGCCAGAAGGAGAGGAAACTGAGCAAGGAATAAAAAGCTTGTTTGAAGAAATTATGACAGAAAACTTCCCTGATATAAGGAAGAAAAAACTCACACAAATGCAAGAAGTTCACAGAGTCCCAAACAAAATGAACCCCAAAAGACCAATGCCAAGGCACATTATACTTAAATTAGCAAACACCAATGACAAAGTAAGAATCTTAAAAGCGGCCAGAGAGAGACAGAAAATTACCTACAAAGGATCCCCCATTAGACTAGCAACAGACTTCTCAACAGAAACACATCAGGCAAGAAGGGAATGGAATGAAATATACAAAGTCATGCAAAGGAAGGGTCTGAATCCAAGAATACTGTACCCAGTAAGGCTATCAATCAAAATTGAGGGTGAAATCAGGAGCTTCACAGGAAAAAAAGACTAAGG
>PVJC01040721.1:0-15691 GCA_004026665.1 Murina feae | reverse complement strand
GTGCTTGCCAGGGGGGAGGGGGGCAGTGCCTCCAGGGAGTGGGGAGATGCACCCGTTTGTTGAACGTGTTTGTTGTTCTTGCCTCTGATTATCTCACGATTATAAAAATAGAAATAACAAAATGTGAGCCGGTCCCTCTCCAGAGGCGTGTCCTGCTCTCCCGAGAGGTCCCCTCGCCTGCCCGCCAGGGCACCCGTGAGTCAGACCATCCCGTCCGGGAAATAGAAAAGACTGCGTCGGCTGGCGGCGGGCAGCCCCGCGGGCACAGGGCGGGCCGGGCAGGGTCTGCTGCGGGAACCAAGCCGAGGAGAGGACAGGCGGCCCCGTCACCTCGTCCTAGAGCCGCGTCTGGGCCTCGGGGATGTAGATCTCGATGCTGTCGGCACGCTCGCCCGTCGAGTTCTGGCGGAAGGACGCCGCCCGCTTGGCGGCCAGCAGGCGCCTCCGGGCCTCTTGCCGCTGTCTGTCCGGCAGGTCCAGGGACTTCTCTCTCGTGATGGGGAACTTCCCTTTGGGGGGCTTCTTTGGTATCGGAGGGGGGACCTTGCGTTCTTCCTGAAAAGCATCACACAATCGTGGGCGTCAGGGGACCCCCTGGCCGTGAACTGGGCCGCACGCGACATCACCGCCCACCGCCCACTCGGCACCCGCGGCCCTGCCTCCTGCCCCTTGCACACTGGGCCTCCCTCGGGTGCTTCGGGCTGGTGGTGGGGGTGGGTTGGGGGGGAAGATGGGGGATGCTGGCAGAGAGCTTGCAGACTAAGAAATCACTCCCGCACAGGGCACTTAGCGTCGGCTTGGTCCTCCGTCTATGGCATTCCTGAGCTGAGCACAGGGCCATGCCTGCGGCCTCCCCTTCCCATGGTGCCTCTGGGACACGGGGCCACAGGGGACCCGGCCGGTCCGTGAGGGTGTCCCTTGCACAGGGGCTCCCGGCCGTGGATGGAGCCTGCCTGGGCGGAGACCCGCCCCCTTTCTGGGGGTGCTGTGTCCTGGGCTGGAAGCCATCCTCCGGGGGGCGGAGGGGAGGGTGCTCCAGGCAGGGCTGGGGCTCTATCCCGTCAGTCCCCCAAGAAGGGAGACCAGGCAGGGCTCCGCCTGCCTTCAGGCCTGCTTGGCAGGCCCTGCGTTTGGCGCTTTATTGTAGCCCCTTCCCTCACAGTCTCCACACGCGACCCCGGCCCAGCAGGACTAGCCCCCAGGGCCTGGGCGCCCAGGTCCATCGCGGCTTCTGTCCAACCTGCGCATCTGCACACCTGTCCCCACCTGGGGGGAGAGGGGGGGTCTGTCGGTCTCTGGGTGGGGCCTGTGTCCAGCCTGGAGGCCACGAGGCAGGCAGGGCCCCAGCGATGACTATGGCTTTCACTTTAATTACCTGGCTGTGCACCCCCAGCTCTGCACCCCCAGCTTTGCACCCCTAGCTATGTACCCCTGCTATGCCCCCAGCTCTATACCCCAGCTCTGTACCCCTGCTATGCCCCCAGCTCTGTACCCCAGCTATGTACCCTCGCTCTGCCCCCACCTCTGCACCCCCAGCTATATACCCCCGCTATGCCCCCCCAGCTCTGCATTAATCACCACTGCCCCGTGTCTGCTGCACTGATTTCCCCTAGTGTTGTATTTGAATAATGTTGGTCTAGAAAAATCAGGTTATGATTACTCAGAACTTCTCTGCAATGTGCTAGGAAGCCAATCCGCTCACTGCTAAGCCACACCCACGTGTGAGCCCTGATAGAGAGGCATCTTCAGGGAGGACATGTGACCACAGGCTCCCATGCGGCGGGAAGTGCCGGCCTGCTTTCAGGGCCGCGGCTGGCAGCTGACGGGAAGTTTCTATACCCCAACTGTCAGTCAGGTCCAGAGGTCTTGTCTTGAACCAGGAAGTGTATCTGCGGAGGAGGCGGCCCCGCAGCCTGTGGGAAGGCCTCCCAGCATGACCCGAGGAGAGCGGGATAGAAAGAGCTCAGGGCAGACCCCACGCAGGCAATGGCGACATGGACATGTGACTTTTCGTTTGCGTCTTCTCAACTGTCTGTGACCAAGAGATTCGGCTGGAGAGGCTGCCACTACGTACGATCGACGGTGGGAATCGCATCCCAGCGTCTATGTGCGCACATGTGTGCGCACACGGACACACGTGTACACACATACACACACATGCACACACACTTGATCCTGCATGACCAACCAAACACCCGGCGCTTCCGCACTGGCTCAGGGAGCCGCAGGGCCAGGCGGGGGCCTTCGCTCGCTCACCTTTCTCTCCGGAGACGCCATTACCTTCCAGTCGTTGAGCTTCAGCTGCTGCAGCTCATCGAACTTCATGCTGACGTCCTCCACCGAGAGCTGCAGCATGTCCCAGTAGCCCGCCAGGTCCTGGGAGGTGGGCCTGGGCATGGCGCTGGGGTCCTGGAACACACGGGGGGATTAGAGCCGGGACCGCGGGAGCTGGCAGGGGGCTGGGGGCGGGGCGGGGCTCTCCGGGAGAGAATCAGGGAGAAGCCGAGTCCCAGTTCGGGTGAATATTCACCAGGCCCAGTGTGCACACGTGTTTGTGGAGCGTTTAAAACAGGAAATGGCTCTCGAAGGGGGCACCCGGATTCGAACCAGGGACCTCTTGATCTGCAGTCAAATGCTCTACCCCTGAGCTGTACCCCCTCCGGCTAATGATGGCATGTTGCTCATGAAGTCCTCCTCGCGTCCACTCACACACGGGTGCGGTTCTGACTCAGCAGAGCCGCTCGGCCTGCTCAACTGCACTTGCAACTCTGACGCCATAACCGTTCTCTCTTCCCCAAAAGGCAGCGCGCCCGGTCGCACGAGCTCGGCAGGCCGCTGAGGATTCCAGCTGCGCACGGAGGCTGCCCCTGCCGGTGCGTCGGTGCCTTGGACGGGAGGGGAAGGCAGAGGCCAGCGGGCTTAGGGGCAAGGACAGGCCCGCTCCCCCTGCCTTCAGGCGCGATAGCCCCCCCCCCCCCCCCGCATCTCTCGCGGCCTTGGCACCTCAGTTTTCACGTCCGTTTCCATCTCGGTGCCCTGCTCTCCCAGCTCACGGCTGTGTCCTGTCTTCCCTTAGCCATTTCCTCCCTCCGTGATAACAACCATTTTCTAAACGTTCTGTTTCTTTGAATTTCTCAAAGAAATTATGGAGAGGCTACACATGGCGTGACTCCAGCTCTGTGACGTCCTGGAAAAGGCGGGACTACGGCGACGGGGACAGGTCAGGGGTTGCTGTGGGGATGGCGAGGGGTGAAGAGGGGGCCCAGAGGGTGTGGGGCAGTGGAACTGCTCTGGGTGACGCTGTGATGATGAGGGACACACGTCCTCACACATCTGTCCAGGCCCCCAGGGTGCACAGCACAGAGCAACCCTGACGTCCACGGGGGACTGGGTGTCTGTGCAGGCTCCTCCGTGCTGACAGGCGTCCCCCTGGAGGGTGTGGCGGGGGCCGTGCAGGTGGGGCAGGGGAGGTGGAAAGTCCCTGGCCTTGCCCTCAGTGGAGCTGTGAGCCTAGAACTGCTCTAAGAATGAAGTCCATGAGGAGTGTGTGAACGCTGCGTCGGCTCACCATCTCGTCCTGAACACACATCACTGGGCCCCGAGGGGTGCGAATAGACACGCGGTCACGGGCTCGACACAGCCTAGACGCCGCGGGGCCCAGGACCATGGGGTCCGCGCCGAGGCGGTGACAGGGCCAGCCCTGCCGCTCAGCTCTGACTCCCACGTCAACGACACCTGACAAACGTGCCATTTGCTCCTCCGCAGAGAGGGCCAGGGACTAAATCCCCCCAGGGGACAAGCCCGCTCTGCCGGAGCCTCGCTCAGGGGGCCGCCTCCTCCTCCCAGGCCGGACGGACAGACAGACGGGAGGGGAGCTGTCGCCTGTACTGACACTGGGCCCTTCCCTCCCAGAGGGCTGGCCTCCTGGCCGCTCCGGCCCGCACAGCCCTGGCCCCTGGCCCCTGGCCCCTGCTGCTTCCTCCCGCACGGGGCCTGCCTGGAGGCGCCTGTGTCTGCAGCCCTGGCAAAGGGTTCGGGCGACTCGCGCGTGGCTCCGATCCGGCGCGGGCTCCTCGCATTAACTGGCCGGGACGCTCTGTGGGTGAACATTCCTCGGAACTGGCTTCAGCCTGCAGTCCTCAGCCTCCTCAGTCACGCGCTCAGCACAGCAGGACCTGCAGTTCCTTTGGTTTACGCTGCCTTTCACGCGGGGGGCCTGGGTCTGGGTCGGCGGCTGGACAGAACCAGCGGGACCAGAAGGGGATTCTCTCTGGAGGCCGAGCCGAGGGGAAGGTGCTGGTGGTCCTCGACCATGAGCTCTCTCTTCCCGGCTCACACAGGGCGCTCCCCTTCCTCCAGCCTCACCTGGGGCCCTGTTCCTGAGCGCCAGCCTCCCGACCCAGTGACCCCCCGGAGCCCCACCTCACGCCACCATCCCACTGAGGCTAGGATTCCGACGTGTGAGTCGGGGACATTCAGTCTCTACCCACGTCAACGTGATCACTTGATTTTGTTTTTTTTAAGAGAAAGAGAGAGAGAGAGAAGCATCAACGATGAGAGAATCATGGATCAGCTGCTTCCTGCATGCCCCCTACTGGGGATCGAGCCTGCAACCCAGGCCTGTGCCCTGACCGGAAATCAAACCAGGACCCTTCAGCCCGCAGGCCAATGCTCTATCCACTGAGCAACACCAGCCAGGGCTGCTCACCTTTTTGTGTTAATTCTCACCTGAGGATATTTTTCTATTGCTTCTCAGAAGGAGTGGAAGGGAGAGAGGGAAACACTGATGTGAGAGACATTCACTGGTTGCCTCTTGCGTGTACCCCTCCCCCATCCTCCTTACCCCCTCCCCCGTACCCCTTACCCCCTCCTCCCTCCCTCCCATAAGGCAGGGTTGTGCGAGGCTGTTCTTGTCCTGCACCACCAGGGGGCGCCCGCGCCCTTCGAAGCCCTGACCACAGGGCTGCAGGCAGCAGCTGGGCACGGTGCTCTCACCCCCGGGTGTCGGCTCAGCCTCCGCTCAGGGACTCAGGGACTCAGGGCTCAGGGACCGACACAGCAGCCCTGGCCATCTCCACGGTGCCTGTGCGGCCATCTGACCCCGCCATTCAGTCCTGAAGAGGCTCCCGGCCTCGGACATGGACGTGCTGGGGGTCCTCATTGGGGTCCCCAGGGCTTGCTGTGTCCCCTTCTGACTTCAGGGCATGAGTGGTCCCCTTCTGAAGGTCTGGCGAGTTCCAGGGTCCATGGCTGGGCTCCATCCTGGTGCCTGCAGTCCCGGTGCCCAACCCCCGAGGGCAGACTTCGTCCTCACTGTGGCTGCTCTGAGCTGACGAGGCTGGTCCCTCTGGGCCCTTGGAGCAGAGGCTGTGCTGTGTGGTAACCGGCACAGCCAGGCCCAGGGCCCCGGATGGGGGTGTGTGCACATTCGGGTCCCCCATGTGCTTGCGTATTTTTATAAACGTCATGGAGGCCAGGCCAGGCCCCTGCCCCAGCAAAGCCCACCCCGCCGAGCATCCCCGTGGAACCGCAGCTGCGCAGGATCCCGTGGCTGCGTCGCTCGGACGGTGGAGGGCCCCACGACGGGGACGCGATGCCCGGCTTCCCCTTCTCTCCGTGCCAGTGTGCAGAGAGGGGCTGGCAGCCTGGGCGCGCACACACAGGACTGTGGGTGGCTCTAGGTGCACAGTCAGAGCCTTAGGGCCGAGGCACTTCCCGTCTCTACCGAGAGAGCCGGGCCCGGCGCTGCGGTCCGAGCACACGGGGGGCTGCAGGACGGCATCGGGCCGAGCCGCAGTGGCGGGCGAAAGCAAGATCGCTCTGTAAGCCGGAGCAGCTTGCCCCGAGACAGGCTCGCCCCGCGCGCAGGGGCAGGGCGACGGGCCACGGCCCTCTCGCCAGCGCCACTCCTTCACAAGGGGAACGGGGGAGCTCTGACAGGGAGGCAGGAACACGCCTGGGAACACGGCGAGTACACGCCTCCACAGCTTCACGCGTCTTTCCATCGCCACCTCACGTCACGGCGAACTCTCACGGGGTTAATTGGAAAATATCAGAGAAAACGTATTTTCAACGATCCCAATTAGAAGGGATGGATCGCCAACTCTGGTCGCTCTGCTCGTTTTGATGTCGAAGAACACCCTGTAAACGCACCGACTTCTCGCAAATTAAAGCGCCAAGCGAAACCCATCAAACCACACGGCAGCCCCCGCCGCCCCCCTCAGGCAGGAGGCCTCGGAGAGCGATTTGCATGTTAATGGGAACGTCTGGTCTGAGAGAATGTCTGGATCCTGAGACGGCCACACACGGATGTGAATTCCAGCCCGCTATCCCCCGGATACACTCAGCGACCACTTCTTTAGTCGGATAAGAAATGTGCACAGGTGCCCAGAAACACACGCCTGCACTTACACGTGGATGTGTAAGCATGTTTATGCGTATGCATGACATGGTCAGAAATGGGAACAGTTACATGAAAGCAAGCATATATGAATACGTATGTAACTAAGCATACATAAACATATGTGTTAATATGCACGGGCAGGGTGTCCCCAAAAATGTATACACACTTTAACAGCCGATAGCTCAATTTTGAAAATGAAACGTATATTGTTTTATTTTTTAAAAAATACATTTGTATTGATTTCAGAGAGGAAGGGAGAGGGAGAGAGAGATAGAAACATCAATGATGACAGAGAATCATTGATCGGCTGCCTCCTGCATGTCCCCCACTGGGATCAAGCCTGAAACCGGGGCATGTGCCCCGACTGGGAATCAAACCGTGACCTCCTGGTTCACAGGTCGACACCCAACCACTGTGCCACACTGGCCTCGCTGAAATGTATTTTAATGAACACTGCCTGTGCACTATTCATCGTGTGTGTATACAGTTTTGGGGACACTACATATCAACATACGGCTTCTCTTTCCTTCTGATTTTCAGGAAGAGCAGAACCTAGTGCCAACCACATTCATTACCTAGTTCAGTGCTATGTTCATTTCACTCCTGACCACCTATAATAATAAAAGCTTAATATACTAATTAGATCGGACATCCTTCCAGACAACCCTCCGGACAACCTTCCGGACGACCTTCCGGACCAAGCTGGGGCTGGGAGGGAAGCCCGGGTCCTGGGTGCTGGAGGGAAGCCGGTGCCGGCAGCCGGGGGAAGGAAGGCCTGCTCTTGCACGAATTTCGTGCACCGGGCCTCTAGTAAAATATAAGGCCCACATTATTTCTAACACCTCTTCTTAGTCTCCTTAAGTGTGGCTGTCTGTGTGTTTTCATTGAAGCCACCTCCTGTCCTTGTCTGTGCCTGTGAGATTCTCTGGAGCGGCAGTCCAGCCTCCCTCTCTTTCCCCAGGGCCCGGGGGACGGCCAGGGGCAAAGGCCCCACCTCACACCGCACCAGGCGCACCTGTCTCCTGCAGGCCCCGCCCGGCCCCCCACGCCCAGTCTCCCAGCCTCTGGGCCTTGGGAGCCCATCGGAACCCTCCAAAGCCGGGTCAGTCTGCAAAGTGACGGCGTCTTTAAGAAGCCAGACCCGGGGAGCGTGGGCAGAAGGAGCACGCAGCCTGTGCCTGGGGGGAGTGGCCGCGTCTACTCACCAGGTTCTGTTGGCAGAGCCAGTAAAACTGCTGGAACTTCTGGGACATCAGGAGCTGGGCGCTGCCGATGGCACTCCGGATCTTGCCGAGGACTGCGGGCACAAACACAGGCAGCGCTGAGCAGCTGTGATCAGGGCACACAGTGCGGGCGGTGCCCAGGGAGCCAGGTCCAAGGGGGAGAAGCAGCGCCCTCCATCACGGGCATTAAAACCCCAAGGTTTCTGCTTGGAAGTCGCCGAATGCTTTTCTTCCCCAACGCGGGAGGGAAACTCACGGATGGACACGTGTCAACTGCTCAGACACTGGTCATCAACCTTGGGAGGAGTTTGGTTTATGAAGGTGTGCAGCCTGGCTGGTGGCTCAGTGGATAGCGCGTCGGACTGGGGACTGAAGGGTTCTGGGTTCGATTCCCGGTCAAGGGCACAGGCCTGGGTTGTGGGCTGGATCCCCAGGAGGCAGCCGATCCACGATTCTCTCTCATCATGGATGTTTCTCTCTCTCCCTCTCCCTTCCTCTCTGGAATTGATAACTATGTGACATGACATCAACACGTATGTAAAGGTGGAGTGTACGCAGGAAGCCTTCCTTACCCCGGCCCGGAGGCCATGCTTGGGCCGGAAGAGGCCGGGCGCACACAGGACAGGAGCCGTCTTCCTCCCCGGCCGCCCTCCCCGAACTCACTGTGAGCATCTAATCGTGAGGCAGCCACGTGGGCACCAGCTATTCCCACTGACGGGGCTGAATCGCTTCCACGAGCTACAGGCCAGTCGGTCAGAGCCAGGCTGTGAGGTCCAGCTCGTCCGTGGAGGCGGAGCCATGAGGAAGGTCACACTGGCTCTCAGCTTTCCCCACGTGCAGCCCCCCAAGGCGGACACACCTTGGGGGCCAGCGAGTCTCCAGTGACTGCAACACGCTACCCTGCAGGGCTCACAACGCCCTCACCAGGAACGGGGCACAGGCCTCCTACTCACCTCCCTGTGGGGTCTGTGGGCCTGTGGGTGCCTGGGCAGCTGTGGGGCGTGGGTAGGGCAGGAAGCAGAGCCCGCCACGGATGGGGTGAGGGAGGTGCTCGGTCAGCTGGCCAGGATTCCGGTGCGGCAGGAGGGGCCGCTGCAGGGATCCTGGGAGGGTCTGATGCCTCCCACCTGGGCCTGTGCCCTGATGGGAATCGACCTGCTGGCTCCTAGGTCGACGCTCAACCACTGAGCCACACCGGCCGGGCTTGGTTCACACTCTAACCCCCGACGGAACAGCCTCTGCAGCTCCGGTCTCCCAGGCCAGGCAGGGACCAGCTTTGGTGTAAAAGCACTGACTTCCCCTGCAAACCCCCATCGCCTGCCCGGCTGATGAGAACATTGTGAGCGACTCGCTTTAATCCAGTGGCTGCAGGAACAGAGAGAAGCCACACGTCAACGCACCTCCTATCGAGTCCGGCTTCCGCAGCGGCAGCTAGAAAGGCGGTCAGTTTTATACAAGTGGACGGTGCCACCCCTGACAGTCCCACCCTCCTCAAAGGTCACTCCGCAGAGGGATTCCCGCAGAGGGATTCCCGCACAGCGCTTCCCTTTGCATCGCCAGCTCCGTTGCGTCCGTGGGTGCAGTGGTCATGGGGAGCAGCCGAGGCTGCTGGGAGGTGGAGGCCTCCAGGAGGGCGGCCAGCCAGCCGCGCACGGCGGGAACGACTCCCTGAACCTGTGTCCCTGCCTCTGTAATCATGAGGATTTGCAGTGAGAGTTCTATTGATTCTTCCCACGATGCTCCCCCGATGTTGTCGGCAAAACCGAGACGGTTTCCCTCTGAGCTGCGGGCAAGCCCAGACGCTCGTTGGACACGGATGTGCAGGCCCCGCCCAGCCTCACCTGGGGCGTGTGCAGGAGTGGGCCTGCTCCTTCCGCGTACTTCTCCCGCGGGTCCCACCATCCCCGCTTCTGTCTAAATGCGCCCTGAAGCCAGAGCTGGCTTGGCTCAGCGGATAGAACGTCTGCCTGTGGACTGAAGGGTCCCGGGTTCGATTCCTGGCCAAGGGCACATACCTGGGTTGTGGGTTTGCTCCCCGTCATTGGTCAGGGTGAGTGCGGGAGGCAACCAGTCTTACTTCAATCTCTCTCTCTCTCTCTCTCTCTCTCTCTCTCTCTCTCTGAAAACATGAGGATGATTGCAGTCTTGGAACAAATTCTTTCCCACCAGGAAACATCCCTTTGGGGGCGGTCACTTTATGTCCTTTACCCGCTGGGTTTAACATAATTAATACGAAAGTCCCCCTACACGTGTGCCCTGACGTTTGCTTGGTAGTGGCCCCGCCTCTGCACGCACACGGGAGCCTGCGGCGCCCCTCGCACCAGCACTGGCCCCGGCACCGCCCTGCAGGAACCACAGAGGACCAGTGAGTCTAAATGCACTCGCCAGCCCAGGGAGCCCTGAGTGTAAAACTGCGTTTGGCAAGAACCCGTCCCCTGGAATTCAGGGTTCAAGAGCCAGGCCTCGAGTTTGGTGTCACAGCCATTTCATTTCACCTTCACTTCCTAAGAGTTCCATGGCCAACAGCCGTGTCTCTGTTCCTGAAATTGAGGCTAGAGTCCAAGGCCATCTCACCTCTTAAAGGTCAGCAGGGAAATACCTGAGCCTGAAGACGAAGCGCGCAGAGAGGGACCTAACACGAGAAGGTCAGGCGAGCAGGGCAGCTTCAGAGAGGCAGGAAGTCCCGCCCGCCCGGCCTGGCTCAGGGGCTGAGCGTCAGCCTGTAAACCAGGAGGTCAGGGCTCGATTCCCGGTCAGGGCACAGGCCCGGGTTGCAGGCTCGATCCCCAGTGTGGGGCGTGCAGGAGGCAGCTGGTCAAGGATTCTCTCTCATCATTGATGTTTCTCTCTCTTTCTCTCTCTCTTCTCCCTTCCTTTCTGAAATGAGTAAAAACGTATTTGTAAAAATAATTCTTTTTAAAAAATAGGAAATTATGAAAACCCCACAAAAGCAGTCTCTCCTCTGTCCCTCGTGTCCAAGGGTAAGAGCCACACGATCCCACTTAGTTAGCGACTAGCAGTGGGGAGACCCACGCACGTCATTACTCAGCAGGGGTCTGCGTTCCAGGACACAGGCCACAGCAGCCTCCCCGAGGGCAGGAGGGCGCAGGGCGGGCGCAGGGGCGATGCTTTAGGAGGCGTGAGCAGCCGGGAACGCCCTTCCCCCTCTCACTGCCCGAAGCAACCCCCACTCGCTGCCAGCAACTCTGCCCCGGCCGGCGCCGTCCAGGTTACCGTGGCCACTTCCTGTCCTCGTGCCGACCGACGGTCCCCGACGGTGGCTGCCTTGTGCCACGCACTCAGCGCTTCTCTGTGGGAGGTTTACAGTAACACCAGGGTCCAGAGACCCCGGAGGCTCAGGGACAGCGTTACACAACCTGTCCAGAGGACACAGCTGCGGGGCAGTGGAAACTCACTTCCCGCCTCCTTCCCGAAGGAGAACAAGTCCTCCGATGCCCCATACTCACTGCTCGCTTATCCTGTTAGTCCTCGCCCCAGGGCATGTCCCCTTGGTTTTTTTTAGAGAGAGGGGAAGGGAAGGGAAAAGACAGAGACACATCGGTGTGAGAGAGACACACCTCCTGGTCGCCTCCCGCACGCGCCCTGACTGGGCCGGGGATGGAGCCTACCACCGAGGCACGTGCCCTTGACCGGAATCGAACCCGTGCTGTGACACTTGGGTGCCCGCGTGGATGCTCTGGCCCCTGAGCCCCACCGGCCAGGCTCGGCTCTGACTTTTGCTTGGCAGGCAGCCAAAGCGATTCCTTATAAACCGAGGACAGCGACGGACTGGAGATGGTGGGAAGGCCCAGGCCCAGCTGCTGCCCAGCCCGTGGCCATGGGACTGAGGACACCCCCCCCCCCCGGCCATGGCACCTGACCACGCAGACCTCGGGCCTTCGGTGTTGCAGCCACACCTCCTGTCCACTGGCCAGTCACCCCCTTAGGCTGGTGGGCGATGCAGGGGGCCCCGTTGTTCCAAATTACACACGTCGGGGGAGCGCCCCTCCCGCCCTGGCCTGGCTCCCCGAGGAGCCCGCCCGCAGGGGTCAGCCCGCCGCCCAAGTGCTTACTTTCCTCGGCCAGGTCGTTGTCCTCGGCCTCCCGCTCCATCTCCTTGCACCAGCCCTCCATCCGCTGCGTCTCCGTGTGCAGCAGCTTCAGGAACCAGGCGCCGTCCCGGCGGCAGGGCGACACCCGGCCGCTCTCGGCCGCGTCCAGGGGCGACTCCAGCCAGGGCTCGGGCGGGGGCAGGGGCGCCGCGTCCACGGGCGCCCGGTAGTCCTCCCGGTAGCTGAACAGGCCCTGCGTGCGCACGGTCCGCAAGGCCCCGTACTGTGTGGGCGTGCTGGGCTCCGAGTGCCGCTGGAAGGAGTTGCCGAACTGCAGGCCCTTGTCCTCCATGGTCACCTGCCCCGGGAAGCCCTCCAGCTCCAGGTCCGCCTGCACGGCCGCCGTCACACTGTTGGATCTCTTGAAGCGCCCGTGCCTGGGAGGGAGGGAGGGAGGGAGGGAGGGAAGGAGGGATGGGAGGCCTCTGACACAGGCCGAGCACACACCCTGGCCCAGGCCTGGGCCTTGGGGAAGACCCTGTGCTCCCCGGTGTCTGTGCTCCCCCATCCAAGATCATCCGACTTCGCTGACATGGACCTCTGACACCTCCCTGCGTCTCCGTGTCTACTCTGCAGGGTGGGGAATGCCCAGCCCGCGGGCCGTGTAAGGTTCACAAATCCTTTGCTCTGGCCCTGCCGAGGCATCAGCGGTGAGCCGATTAAACGTTCGACCGGACAGAGCAGGCTCATCTTTAAGTGGCTAATTTTGTGTGGCCCGCGAGTGCTGTTATAAGCATGCACACGGCCCTCACGGGACAGAGGCTCCCCGCCCACCTCTAGACAATGCCCCAGAGATGTGCGTCTCCTCTGGCACCAGGAGGTCCCTGCGCTGGGGAGGCGCCCTCTGGGCCCGGTGTGCACAAGCCCCCACAACCCCCAGCTGCTCATCCCGTGTGGGGACGCCTGTGGCCTGCTGCGCTGTGGCCATGCCCAGTCTCGCTCGGTCACGCGTCAGGGCACAGGCCTCCTCTCCCGAGGGACCGCCGAGCCTCCTGCCCTCTGAGTCTGTCACACAGTCGCGCAGGCAGGTTCTGACCTCAGCTGGCGCGTCACCATCTCCACAGCCCGTGGGGGGTTGACGGCAGGACCAGGCTCTGAATCGGAGCCCAGTTGTGGAGGGTGAGGGCTGTGGGCGACTCCTGCAAACTGCACCCCAGCTACACATCTGGCTCCCCACCCCCGGGACTGCAGATGGGAGCGTCTATGCCACTTGCTGAGCTCGAGACAAAGACATGAGGACCTGCAGCTGCTGGTGGGGACGGAGGCAGCAGGCAGTCCCTGGGGCAGAGGATCCCCAGGTACCAGAGGCCTCCTGGGAGCCTGGGAGGCCATTACTTTGTGGCCTGAATGACTTTTCTGTCAAAGAAGCTTTTATAAGTTGGGTTCTAAAACACCCTACTGTGCGTGACAGGCACGCAGTTTACCAACGAGATGCAGACTGAAGCTCAAGATGCAATGATGATTAAAATGGTTTTGTAAGATTTGCAAGATACACTATCCTAAATATAAAACAAAATGACGACCCTGATCTTATTTCAAAAATAACACCAGAGCTCAGTCAGTGTGGCTCAGTGGATAGAGCATCGGCCTGCGGACCAAAGGGTCCTGCGTTCGATTCCGGTCAAGGGCATGTACTTTGGTTGTAGGCTCCTCCCCAGCCGGGACCCTGGTTGGGGCTCATGTAGGAGGCAATCCATCGATATGTTTCTCTCACATCGATGTTTCTCTCTGCCTTTCCCTCTCTCTTCCACTCTCCCTAAAATCAATGGAAAAATATCCTCAGGTGAGGATGAATAACAACTACCACAAAATAACAAAAAATAACACCAGAGTGCCTGGCCAGTGTGGCTCAGTGGTTGAGCATCGACCTATGAACCAGGAGGTCACCGTTGTATTCCCAGTCAGGGCACATCACCTGCCCGAGTTGTGGGCTCGATCCCCAGTGGGGGGCGTGCAGGAGGCAGCTGATCAATGATTCTCATCATTGATGTTTCTACCTCCTTCCCGTTCTCTCTCTCTCTCTCTCTCTCTCTCTCTCTCTCTCTCTGAAATTAATAAAACCGGACTTTAAAAAATTGAACTGAAATATAGTAACAGCCGTGTGAGGGACGCTCTGTCCCCTGCTGTTGGAGGCAGAGGACGCGTCCCCGCGAGCCGGCCTGTCTGCTCACACAGGTGCCAGATGGCTCCGGAGAGTCCTTCCCTGCCTCCTGTGAAACAAGACCCCGGCGGACGCTCACTCACGCTCGGATGGCGGACGCTGTCAGGTATGGATGGATGACCCTGTTTCCACCAGCGGCACCAACGATCGGCGACCGGCCCGCCCGAGAAGCTGGCCCCAGGCCCCTCACCCCCAGCTCAGGCTCGGCCCCGCCGCGGCTCGCGACGGGCTGAGTTACCTCTTCTCGTCCTCCACCTGCACGCCGACCGAGTGGTACTCGCGCAGGCCGCGGCTCTCCGTGTCCGAGTCCGTGGCGGTTTCCACCTAATTCAACACAGAACGTGGCGTTCAGAGCAGGGACGTGGGGCCTGGGCCGGGACTGTCCCCGGGTGTGCTCACCGGCTGTAACTGATCACGCGTTTGTTCTATTAACGCAGACATGCACGTGGCTGGGAAAACCACGGAGAGAGGGCCACGCGCTCATCTGTGACCGAGTGCCGCCAAGTCTCACCGGATCCCACACGCTCGCTCGCACTCGGGTCTCTGCCCGGAGGCAGGTGACACTGCTCAGTTCACTCAGACCAAACCCAGGCTTTGCTGGGCTGCGCTACCACTGGGCCTCCCGGCTCCCCAACCCTTCGGGGGAGGAAGCAAGCACAGCACGGACCAGAGAGCGGACGACAAGGGAGTGATTCACTGGAGCCGGACGGGCGTCCACACCACACACACACACACACACACACACACACTCACACACTCACACACACCATACACTCACACACACACACACACACTCACACTCACACACACTCACACTCATACACATATACACACTAACACACACACTCACACACACCATACACTCACACACACTCACACTCACACACACATACCTCATACACACACACTCATACACACACTCACACATGCACACATGCACACTCACATGCACACACACTCACACACACTCACACTCATACACATATACACACTAACACTCATATGCACACTCACACATGCACACACACACTCATATACACACACTCATATACACACACACACTCACACACACTCACACACATATAAACACTCACATTCACACGCACACTCACATACACTCACACGCACACTCACACATATACTCACACACACTCACGGAGGGGGTCGGGCCCGCAGGGTGACGCCAGCACAGGACAGAGACCTGCATCCACGCAGGGTCCTCCTGGCGGCCGCGTGGGCCAAAAAGTCTCCCCAAACCCACACAGCGCTGTCGGCAGCATGACAACCACATGGGGTGTGTGTGGGGGGATTCCCGTAAAACAGAACCGCCACCCACACTCAGCAGGAAGGGCTGCGAAACCAAACGTTAGCTTAGTCGTGAATGTTATTCCCTTTTCCCCAGAAACACGGCCGGGCGGGCCGATGGGACTCGGACCTCAATCTGAAACGCGAGAACAAAGCTGTCACACACGTCTCTTCTTAGAGACAGCGGCACTCGCTGCCCTGGGAGCCACGAGGGCACAGGGGCCGCGACACAAGCGTGAGCGTGGTTTGTGGTTGTTCGCAGGCGGAGCCGCGGCCTCAGCAGCGGTCGGGGCTGCTCACTGGGTGGCTCACAGAGGCGAGGGCACCAGCGCCAGGCACTGCGCTCAGCGTTAACGAACAGGCGGTCCGCACGGTACCTGCCTTCGAGTCTCGCCGCGCCGACCGGCTGGGGAATCAGAGAAGGTGAGTAACCTGCCCAGAGGTGCCCAGCTTGCGGGTGGAGTGAGGGCTCACACGGGATCTCCCC
>PVJC01040720.1:0-15679 GCA_004026665.1 Murina feae | reverse complement strand
CCGGCTCGCTCTGACAGAGTGCTCCGTGGCCCCCAGTACGTGGTCTTCGTGGCTGGGGCAACCTAAACAAGCTTTGAGCACAGGTGTGTTTCTGATGGTCTTTGCCTGGTGAGTGTTGGCACCTCCTACCCTTGAATATAGCCTTGAGCAAATCAGGACTCTAGCAGCTGTCTCTCTTCCTTCCGGAACCTTCTAGATCTGTGCTGGCCTGTGGCCACAGACCCGCTTTTCACGTGTTTGTGGAAAAGCCTGCAGCAGATCTGAGAGCCCCGAGACTGCAATTGGATTATGTTGCTGGTTCCCATCCTGCCACCTCCTGAATGACCCTCGTGCAAATACTACTTGTCATGCCAGCTGTTGTTCTGTCTGCTTAGTATCTCCACCAGCACCTCGCTTCCCTCTGGGGACCCCCCTCCACTTCTCCAGATGGGCCTGGATCTAACACAACCACCCCAGTGCCATGTGACCTACACTTACCAAAGAACCCCACTCCCTGGCCACAATAATTAGGTCTGGGATGAGGACATGCCTTTGGAGGGTCTCATTCTTCTGGGATTATGAGCTTTAATACAGAGCCTCATTCTGCCTGCAGTCGTCTTCCTTCGTTATCTGGAAGGACAGGCTGCAGACTGAAGCCAATGTAAACCAGACGCAAAGGTGAGACACAGACCTGGCTATACTGATTCAGCTCTTGGTTATAACCACACCTGAAGCCAGAAGCCCTCATTCTTTATTATGAGCCAACAAAATTTCCTGGGTATTTGAGCTTCTTTTACTGGGCTTCTGCCCCTCTGTCTCTGACAGTCTTGACTAATTTAGAAATGAGCACCTGGAAAGGGGAGAGTATTAAAGGAAATAAAATGTGCACTTGGCGGAGCAGAGGTGACCTGCCTCTAGCCTGGCCGACTGGTGCTAATGGCATCCTATATAATAAAAGGGCAATATGCAAATCAACCAAATGGCTGAACGATTGGTTGCTATGATGCACACTGACCACCAGGGGCAGACGTTCAACACTGGAGCTGCCCCCTGGTGGTCAGTGCGCTCCCACAGGGGGAGTGCCCCTCAGCCAGGAGCTGGGTGATGGGGAGTAGGACTAAGCTGTCAGTAGGACATCCCCTGAGGGCTCCTGGACTGCAAAAGGGTGCAGGCTGGGCTGAGGGACTCTCCCCTCCTCCACATCCCCCAGTGCACTGGGCCTCTAATACATATATATTCACTGTAAAGGGAATAGGGCTTCCAAGATTTGTGCAGTGCACAACCTGCCCTGGTGTATATGGCATCCCTGTAGACTAGTCCTCCTCAGGAAACGAAATCTCTGTTATGTGAAAGAAAAATAGCTGATTAAATTGTTACTATTTTGTCTTGGGACTCTAACCATGAGTTTTCTGAGACTGCAGCTTATGGGCTTTGGAGGAAAACACCAGAATGCTGTAATATAAACAGAGATTAGCATCTACACAATCTTGTGAGAATGCCAGAGCTGAATTCTCTGCCCCAAACTAAAAGAGGAAGTTAGTAATGAGGTAGGAAGTAAAATTGAGACTATCAGAGAACTGGGTGAGGAGGTTCTCAGACACTCAGCACTCCCTGTCTGTACAGGAAGCAGTTACCCTCCAGGGAAGAGCCCATTAGCTGTCTTCCCACCTTCCAGACTAAGACAGATCTTAAGGGGATTGGCAGGCTCAGGTCTGTTGCTAGAGACAGAATCCAGCGAGATTGGCCTCCACACTCAGAGATCCTCAGATGAACTGGGGAACCACACACTGGGTGGGTTATGGAGCTGGGCTATCCCATCTCAGCAGTGAAGTTTGCCCTGTGCATGTGACTCCAATAGGCCAATCAGGGTGTTCCAATATGCGTTGGGAGGGGGAGATGACCCTGTTTCCTTTGGGGCTTTAATTCTAAGGATCTGCGGTACCTGTTTTTTGTTTGTTTGTTTTTGGTTTTTCTTTGTCACCAGTTGGGGGACTCAGGGTTGTTACATTGTGAGGAAGATTGTGATGTGGATCCAGCATGTCTGATGTTAGACCTAATTCCAGACTTCCTTGATTCTAAGTTAATAAAATCCATTTCCACTTGAGCTAGAGCTGGGTTTTTGTCACTTGCAACAAAAATGACTTAAGACATTAACAACACTTAGGCACCATTCAGGGAGCTGCAGCCGAGGGCTGGCCCTGTTCTAAGCTTGGGTCGAGCACATTTCACTTAACCCTCGTAACCACTCTAGGAGGAGGAGCTATCGCCACCCCCACTCCGCCAATGAGGAGCTCGGGGTCAGCACGAAGGCACTTGCTCAAGGACAGACATGCAGGTGAGTGGAAGGCCCGAACTCCGCTGCTCGAACTCTGCTGCTCGGTGACGCTTCCCACGGACAAGGTTGTTTTCCTTTATATTCAGTCCTCTTCGCCTTATTTCAGAAACCTTTTTGGGTTTTGCCTTTCTTAGAAGGTGAGTAGGATACAGCAGGACATAAAGTATATCCAGAACCGTCACAATGGGGTGTCTTCCTGCACTGACAAATGTTGCCAGTGAGGGTGCTGTTCTTTCTCGGCAGCCCATCCCAGCGTCGTTATTAAAAATTGCTTCAAGGTTTGCTGAAATCTGTCTCCTTGTAAGTCCTGCCCATTGTTTCTCACCTGGTGCCTGGGTTGCTCTAAGGCAGCAGAGGTTCTCAACCTTCCTGATGCTGTGACCCTTTAATACAGTTCCTCGTGTTGTGACCCAACCATAAAATTATTTTCGTTGCTACTTCATAGCAATGAAAATGTTGCTACTGTTATGAATCATAATGTAAATATTTGATATGCAGGATGTATTTAGGCGACCCCTGTGAAAGGGTTGTTCGACCGCCAAAGGGGTCGCGACCCACAGGTTGAGAACCGCTGCCCTAAGGCATTCCTAGAACCAGGCAGGAGCACACAAAAGTTCTGCGACTGGAGCTCCATGGACCTGAGCACCAGAGCAAGCTTTCAGAGTCTCTGCAGGCAAGGCAAGAAGGGAAAGCCTTTCGATCAGGTGATCCGGCCAAGCAGCAGACCAGCTTCATCAGGAGGACCGATTAGCCCTGGGAATCTCTGTACGATGAATTCATTGCAATAGTCCTCAACCAGGGCAACTCTCCCCCAGGGGACATTTGGCAATATCTGGAGACCTTTTTGGTTGTCACACTGGTGGGGGGAGAGGGAGTGTGCTAACGGCATGGAATTGTTAAACTTCCTACAAAACACAACATGTCCTCTGACAACGAAGGATGATCTTTTCCATCTGTCGATAGTGCCGAGAAAGCAGCTCTGGTTTGTCATGGAGTAACTCAGAAGAGTACATGCACAGCGTCAGCGGGAGCAGGCAGGAGAGGAGTTCTGCGGCCAACAGACCCTCGTGGTCAACATGGATACAGCCAAAGGCCGTCTTGTCCCTGAAAGCTGTTCTCCTTTCATTTCTGTGGAAATGACAACACAGCCTCACGGAACTGCTGCCTACAGGGAAAGGGCTCCTGGCTGCGCTTGGGGGTGGCTGTTAGTGGCTCATTGCTTGGGGGCCTTGGTCTTTTTTTTTATCCTCACCCGAGGATATGTTTATTGATTTTAGAGAGAGGAAGGGAAACAGAAACCTTGATCCATTGCCTCCCACATGTGCCCCAACCTGGGATCAAACCCAAAACCTAGGTATATGTACTGACCAGGTATTGAACCCTCAACCTTTTGATGTACAAGCTGACACTTGGACCAACTGACCCACCCAGTCAGGGCAGGGGGGCCTTGGTCTTCTGAAAATCTGACTACAAGGTCCGGGAGTCATATCCATTATATCTATAGTAGTAAAAGGGTAATATGCTAATTAGCGTGGATGTCTTCCGGACGTCATTCAAGATGTCCTTCCTGACTTAGCTTGGGCCAGAGGGAAGCCAGCTTGGGTCCCAGGTGCCTGGGAGCAGCTGGAAGAGGAAAGCCAGGGTCCCAGGTGACAGAGGGAAGCTGGTGCCGGCAGCTGGGGGAAGGAAGGCCTATACTTGCATGAATTTTCATGCATCGGGCCTCTAGTCTATACTAATAAAAGGGTAATATGCTAATTAGACCAGATGTCTTCAGGACATCCTTCCGGACGCCCTTCTTGACATAGCCATGGTGGTGGGAGCTGAGACAGTGGCAGTTAGGGGTGATCAGGCCAGCAGACAGAGTGGTTAGGGCAATCCAACAGGCAGGCATATGAGCAGTTAGGAGCCAGCAGTCCCGGATTTCGAGAGGGATGTCTGACTGCCCTGCGGGATTGGGCCTAAACCAGCAGTGGGACATCCTGAGAGATCTGGCCTAAACCGGCAGTCAAACATCCCCTGAGTGGTCCTGGATTGGAGAGGGTGCAGGCCAGGCTGAGGGACCCTTCCCCTACCCTGCCCCCCATGCACGAATTTCACGCACCAGGCCTCTAGTATATATATTTGATTTCAGAGAGAATGGAAGAGACATCAATGATGAGAGAGGACCATTGATTGGCTGCTTCCTGCATGCCCCCCACAACCAGGGCATGTGCCTTCTACTGGAATCAAACCCGGGACCCTTCAGTCCACAGGCCAATGCTCTATCCATGGAGCCAAACCATCTAGGGCCATATTCATTCTTTGATTCTCAACAGCCTACAGAGGCAGGTCCTGGGTATGGCCACCAAGACCCATCTTCTCCCAGATTGAACCACCCAGCTTCTTGGTGTTCCTGCCAGACCCCAGCCCAGCCGGGTGGGTGCTGTCCAAGGCACTGCTCCTTTCCCTACTTGTTAAACATAGGGTTCAGGGGCCTCGTCCCACCCTCCCCTTTCCCTTCCTTTTCATCTTGTTGCTGGCTGGACACCTATACCCTTGAACCTTATCATATCCTGATGGATTTTGTGAGTTCTGACTAGTCACCCAGCCAGTCAGTGCATCAATAATCTTCCAGCCTCTGCCCACAATGGAGGAAACTGCAGGATCAATGTCGTGTTGACCCCTTCATACCTACTCAGTCTTTTTATTATTATTATTATTGATTTTTTACAGAGAGAAAGGGAGAGGAACAGAGAGTCAGAAACATCGATCAGCTGCCTCCTGCACACCTCCTACTGGGGATGTGCCCGCAACAAGGTACATGCCCTTGACCGGAATCGAACCTGGGACCTTTCAGTCCTCAGGCCGATGCTCCATCCACTGAGCCAAACCAGTCAGGGCCCTACTCAGTCTTTTAATGATTGAAATATCCTCACACCTTCATCTTCTTCTCACCTACTCACCTTTATCTTCAGAACATAAGCTCTCTCCCTCCTTTACCCCAGCCACACGTTTCTCATTTATAACATTCACTGAGAGAGCTACTATTTATCTCCCGTTTACAGATGAACAAACTGAGGCTGGAGGGGTTAAGTTACTTGCACAATGCTACAATCCATGGCATGGAGAAGTCAGAATTTGGACTTTGTCCATCAGCCACAGAAGCCTGCATTCTCAAGGTCTTGCCACACTGCCTCTGTTCAATACCTACTCCATCCTCTCCATGTCATTCATAAATTGTCATGGCACCTGACCATTTCATACCAAGTCTGTCCGCTGAGTCTTTGCACAAACTGACAAGTCCTCCCTGCCCAGAGTGCAGCAACCTCCAGAGTCTTCTGATGGGGTCATTCTTTCCTGTATAGTCCCCATTCACCCAAGCATCCTCTTTCATGTCTGATAGATGGAGAGGGATTGGATGTTGCCAGGGTGATGTTTATTGCTGGCCAGTGCACGGGTAGGTAGGGACCTGGGGGGCCTGAGGGTCTGCCATCCCACCCCAGCAGCCCCACCGGTCAGAGGAGCCCAGTGGCACGTGGCTTTCCTGGAAGTTGCTAAATCTCAGCACTGTTGGGCCCTGGTACTTGTAGGCAAACTGGTCCTTGTATTGGGTTGAGAAGAAGCGCTGTCCTCCCAGTGGGGGCTCCATGTGGCTATACTTGCACTATGGTGTAAGGGCAAGGTGGGTAGCCTGGCAGGGCAGCCTGGAGGGTGGCTGACCCACCTGGGCCACCCTGTGGCTCGCCACCCTGGGAGGATCAAAACTGGGTCATGGGCTCTGGGGAGGTGGGCAAAAGGGACCCCAGTTTGGGCTGACCCAGGAGCTGAATGAGAAACTGGGGCAGTGGCTGGAACAACCCCAAGGGCTGGGGTGACGCCAGGCAACCCTGAGATAACCCTCAACTTATGGTATAACTGTGGCTGGTGATACAAAGACGTTTCTGAGCTGACGCTGGGGATGAGCTTGGAATGATCGTGAGGCTGGGATGACATAACATAAAGAGAACTCTGAATCTGGGGTGACTCTAGAGTGACCCTGAGTGGACCTGACCTTAATTCTGAGTCTGAGGTGACATTAAAGCATCCTGAGATAAACTCTACACTGATTTGGGGGGTTCCCTGGTAAGGGAGGTGCCCCTCACCCGCTGTAGCATCTCCTGGGTCACGGAGGCTGGAGCTGTTTTGTGTGGTTTCAGCATCTTCTGGTTCATGGTTGTTAAATCTAGTCCTGGAGATTTGAGTGTGGGTGGCTGAACTGAGAGGTGGAGGGAGGAGAGGCAGACCCCAGAGGGCAGGGACATAGGAGATTTAGAATGGGTTCAGGGTGCAGCCGGGCCAGTGCCGATTAGGAGGCGGGAAGGAGGGAGGGGCTGAGATGTATGTTGGGGGAGAGGCCAGGTAGAGTAGGCTAGTGAGTTGGGAGCCCAGCCAGAGCCTGGCTGAGGAAAGGGCGGTGCGATGGTGGAGGTGGGGGGGGGGGGGTCATGATGATGAGGGGGCAGGTTGTCTAGGGCCAGAGTTGGGATCTTGGCTGATGGGGTGGGATCGAGCCCTCCTGGAAGAACTGGAATGGGGCCAGAGCAGTGGCAGGGGTGGGCCTTCTGGGGTGGGTCTCACTCACCCTCCAGGCCCGTGGGCAGGTTGCTAGGCAGCAAGTGCAGGTTGAGTGCTTTCTCGGGCCGTTGTGTGCTGGTGGGGTAGTAGTCGGAGCCCATGGTGGTCTGGAAGAACTGCCCCAGCAACTTCGATTCCCCTAGGATCACGTGATCCTGCAGTTTCTCATGAGGAATGTGGCGGCTGTTTGGGTTGGTCACCGGTGGCGGCTATAGGACCACAGGACACTAGGAAGCTCCCATGTCCAGGTCGTCCCAAGGCCACGTCGGAGGGAAGAGGTGTGTGACCTTGGACAGCTCAGCCCTCTCTGGACCCCACTTGACGGCACTCAGAGTTGGTATTCTCTCGTTTACAGACAGGGTCACTGAGGCTGGGAGTGGCTAAGGGGCTGCCCTAGATCATACAAATAGGTTCAGGAGAGCACTGCATACATGTCAAGCTTACTCCTACCTCAGGGCCTTTGCACATGCTATTTGCTCTCCTTGGGAGGCCCTTTTACCCGGATGAGCCCTGCCTCCTCTCCCACTTCCCACTGACCTGGCCATAGAAGAAGTTCATGGAGGTGGTGAGGCTGCCGGGACCAGGGCACCAATTTCCTTCCAGGATGTGTGACTCCGGAGTCCGGTCACTGTGACGAACAAAAGGCTCTGCCAGTGGCAGAGCGGGGCTCATTCAGCAGCTCTCAGAGGCTGCCCTGGAGCCAGGGGCAGGCCAGCCCGCAGCTCTCACCTGGCTGCCGGGCATAGAAGTGCTCAGCACTGGTGGTCTTGTCATGGAAGAGGCCGTCTCCAGGATCAGCACTCGCATAGTGGATGGAGGCTGAGGCCTGGGCCTTGTCATACCTGCGTATAAATGAGATGAGGGTGGAGGAAAAGGGCTGGGGGCAGGGTTCCTAGTGGGCAAGCATGTGGTGCTAATGGGGGCAATCCGGCGCAACACAGCCTTTGGTGGCACATTACCCACTGTTGGAGCCCTTGGCCCTGTCTTGGTGGTGGGTCATGTACCTGTCTGGGGACAGATTCTTGGGCCTGTAGGCTTGTTTCTGCTCGGAATACATGGGTGCATAGTCAATCTTCAAGTCTCCCAGTGCCACACTGGAGGAGTCCTGTGAGTGGACAGGGGTGGGAAGGGCAAGGCCACCAGCCCTACCACTTGCCCTCCCCAGAAGCACAGCAGACTTAATTTACCCTCTTACACATCAAGGCAGGTGGTCCCATCAGGGCCTGGAACTGTCTCTGGTAGGAGGTCCTGTCTTCCCATCTCTTGTGGTCCCATCTCCTGTGATCCCACTTGAGGGGGGAGGGGCCCCCTGAGGGTGGCAAGAGGACTGAGACAGATGGGGTCAGGTCCCTACAGCCTCAGGCCCACTGTGGGGTGGGCAGTCCTGAGTAGCTTAGCCCGAGGGCTGCTTGGCAAACACCAACAATAATAAAAACAATAACATGAGGAAAGGCCAAGCATTGAGCCAGATACCTAGGTTAAGTGCTTTGCACCTCATGGGGGGAGGGGGGAGTGCTGGCATTAGCTCCCCCTTCACTTTGCAGCCTCTGTGAGTCACAGGAATCCTGCCCTGGCCCCTGAGTCTCAGTGGGCTGGGCATCGCACCGAAAGGGTGCAGGTTCATCCCGGTCAGGGCACACGCTGGGGGGTCAGGGCACACGCTGGGGCCTCAGGCTCCATCCCTGGTGGGGGGAGGAGGGGTGCAGGAGCCCAGGAATGTTTGGTTCTCACCTCTCTGTTTCTCTTTCTCTTTCTCCCTTTCTCTCTCTAAAAATCAACAAAAATCTTCAACAAAAAAGGAGGAGGAGGAAAGAAAAGAAAAAAAGAAATCAGAGAAATTCAGAACCAGAACTGAGTCAGATCCAGGTCTGACCATCCCTGGACCCAGGTTGAAGGGACTCTGCCTGGCGACATCCACGAGCTGCTCCCCTAGACTAACAACTGGAAACAGCTGGCAGCCGCTCTCTGGGGAGCGCTCAGCTATGCCGGGCACCCTGCACTCTGGGCTGTTGGCTTCCCCAGCTCCCGTGAAGGGGGCTCTGCTATTCAGTCACTGTTAAGGTTGTGAGAGGTCAACTGCCTAGTTGCTCAAGCACAGAGGCAGCAGAGCTGGGGTGGGTGTGGGTCACTAACATATTTGTCTGAACCCCAATCCAACACTCATTACTTCTGCCCACAGCACAGCCTCTGATAGGGTTCAGGAGATGTGCCCATTCCACGGGCGCAAAAAGTGAGGTTCCAGGGTTTTTCCACCTGGCACAATGACCTCTGGGGCTGGATAATTACTGTGTGTGTGTTGGGGGGGCGGGGGCTGTCCTGCGCATGGTAGGCCTCTCTTCACTCCAGCACCACCCCTCTCCCAGTTGTGACAACCAAATCCATCTCCAGACGTTGCCAAATGTCCCCTGGGGAGGGCGCAGCGTTCCGCCCTCCGTGAGAGCCTCCCGCTCACCAAGGTGGCGGCAGCACGCGCGGGGCTGCGGGCACGCGTCGCGGGGCGGGAAGAGCGCCTGGTAGGTGGTGGGCGGGATGCCCAGCTGGGCTCTGTCGCCCGCAGGCACCGAGTCGCGGTGGAAGATGAGGCGCGCGCCGCGCCTCTGCAGGCTGTGGCGCGCGGGCAGCTGTGGCCAGAGGAAGTCGGCGCGCGTGGTGGAGAGGCCGACGCGCGCGCGCGGGTCCGCGTGCAGGTGCAGGTGGCTGGACTGCATGAAGAGCGTGCGCTCCTGCTCCAGCTCCCGGGACCGCGTGGGGTGCTGCACGAACGCGCAGTGCGTCTCGGACACGCGCTCCTCACCGGCCCAGCGCGCGTCCCGCTGGAAGAGGCTCGCCCTGGGCGGCGGCGCGCTGGGCGGCACGGGGGTCACGTCGGGGTAAGGCGGGAAGTCCCGGTGCGCAGTGGAGAGTGCGGAGGCCATCTGCAGCCGCGCGTCTGTCCCCAGAGTAAAGTGCGAGGCCATGATTAGGTCCGGGCCCGCCATGGGGAGCTGCAGCTGGACACCCGCGGCCATCTCTGGGCGCCGAGCCACCTGTGAGGAGTGGGGACGGGACTGAGCAGCGTGCCCGCCGGGACGTGCTGTGTGTTACTGTGTGCGCCAGGCGCTGGGCTCGGTGTGGGGGACCTGGGAAGAGACAGGCGCAGCCCCTGTGCTGCCCCCAGGGAGGACACAACAGAAAACATCATTTATTTGATGGTTACTTCATGCCAGGCTGGGATATAGGCTCCTGGAAAGGGTGCATCAGTTAACAAAACAAGAGCCGGTTCCTGTGGAGGTGATAATGGGGCAGGGAGGTGACAGACCATAACATAACATAACAATATTGTAATATAATAATATATTGCAAAAATATTATATATCACAATTATAATACACTAGGGGCCTGGTGCACAAAAATTTGTGCACTTGGGAGGTCCCTCAGCCCGATCTGTGCCCTCTCACAGTCTGGGACCCCTCTGGGGATGTCCACCTGCTGGCGTGCATGGTCAGCCTGGGTGAGGGGCTGATGGCTGTTTGCAGGCTGGCCAAGCCCCCCAGTGTGGACCTTCACCCCCCATTGGGGTGTGGCCAGCCTGGATGTGGACCTGAGGGCCATTTTCAGGCTTTCAGGCTGCCCACAGTCCCTTCAGGTTTTGGGTCCCTACTGGGGTACCTGGCCAACCTGGATGAGGGGCTGATGGCTGTTTGCAGGCTGGCCAAGCCCCCCAGTGGGATCCCTCACCCCATTGGGGTGTGGCCAGCCTGGGTGACGGGCTGAGGGGCGCTTTCAGGCTGCCCACAGCTCCTATTGACCCAATGTCCCAGCAAGGCTGGCTGGAAGCAGGTTCCTGGGGTTTATTTATCTTCTGTAATTGTTCCTTTAAGCCAAGGCCTAGGCAGTTAACGAAACTTCCTCTCTGCTTCAGCTTGTGCCTTCTATAATGAAACAATGTTGCACTTAGTAGTCCTCCAGCCTGCTGTTTGCTTCAGCTCCTGAGGTTTTTATGATTGAGACATTGTTGCAAATATGTTGTTGTCTGGACCCAGAAGAAGGCCAGGCAGCCCGCAAATAGTTTCACTCCTGCTGCAAAGGATGCTGCCTGTTTACTCAGCTCGGTGAGTGAGTGGTGGCCTCCATCTTGGCTGGGTTAATTTGCATACAGTCGCTTTGATTGGCTGATGGGTGTGGCTTAGGCATCCCAAAGGGATGGTCAATTTCAATATTACGCTTTTATTAGATTAGATACTAGTAATTGTGCTAAATAAGTTATCTAATCTAATAAAAGAGTAATATGCAAATTGACCCTCACTCAGTTATACCCACAAGCCACACCCACCAACCAATCAGGAGCAAATATGTTAACTAACTCAACTAAGATGGCTGCAGCCATGGAGCTGGAGTTGCCCCAGGTAATGGAGGAAGCCAGGGTCCTACGGGCCCTGAGCTCTACTCAAGGCTACAAAGTTTCAATTATAGAAGATAAACCCCCAGACACCTGCCTGACTGGGACCTTGGGTTGCCAGGGGCAACCCAGGCTTCAGGGGGGGGGGGACCAAGGCAACAAAGTTTCAATTATAGAAGATAAATAAATCTCAGATACCTGCTTCCAGCCAGGCACCCCAGTAGGGACCTGAACCCTGAAGGGGCTGTGGGCAGCCTGAAATGATTCTCAGCCCCTCACCCAGGCTGGACAGGCACATCAGTAGGGACCCAAACCTTAAAGGAACTGTGGGCAGCCTGAAAACGGCCCTCAGCCCCTCACCCAGGCTGGCCACACCCCCATGGGGTGAGGGTCCCCACTGGGGGGCTTGGCCAACCTGCAAAACAGCTATCAGCCCTTTACCCAGGCTGGCCAGGCATGCCAGCAGGTGGACATCCCCAGAGGGGTCCCAGACTGTGAGAGGGCAAAAGCCAGGCTGAGGGACCTTCTCCCACCCCGAGTGCACAAATATTTGTGCACCAGGCCCCTAGTTATTATATAATAACATAATGAAATACATTGTAATGTAAATAGAAGGTGACCAGTGCTGTGGGAACTAAAGTCACACAGGGTGGGAGGATAGAGTCAGGGTGGGAGGCTGCAGCTTTAAAAAGGAAGGCATCCCTGAGATGACAGTAAGCAAAGGCCTGAAGAAGGTGGGAGGGGGCATTTGGGCACCTGAAGAGCAGCATTGCTGGCAGGTGAACAGCAGCACGAAGGCCCTGAGCGGGCAGTGAGCATGGGGAGGGCGCAGGATTGACCACGTTCTACAGTGTGTGTCTGAAGGGGAGTCCTCTCTCCTCACGCACAGTCCGTGCCAGGCCTTGGCTGTCCCCTCCATGTCTGGGGGCCCTTCTGCCTCTGCCACACTCCTCCCTGGTGGCCCTGCCTCTGCACTTGTCCTGGTTCCTGACTCTCCCTTGGATCCCTTCCTGTCCACAGGCTGTCAGAGGTCTCATACCTCACACTCAATTCTCTGACCTTCAGCTCCAGGCTCCCAGGACCCCATTTAGTCCAGGGAGTTTCTTGCCTTCCTCAAGGCAGATGTGTCTCTCCTACCGTCCTCCTTGCTCTGTGGAGACCAGACCCTCGGATGCCAGCAGCACTCCCAGCTCAGGCTCACCTCCTGCAGGCAGCCCTCCCAGACCACCTCGGCCCAACACTGCGTCTCCTATTGACCTCCAGGGAAAACATGCATCGGGCTTCTAACCAAATCACAGATTTTTAGTGTCTAAGTTGTGAGGTTTTTTTTTTTTAAATAATTGTCACCCAAATAGTTGAGAGTTAAGAAGGTATCAAATGGTTTATGGAAGAATCTGACAATTAAAATTACTAGCTGAGTCACCTTGGAATGGGTAACTGGGCTCCTGTGCGCTTCAGCTTCCTCATCAGGGACGAAGAAGACAGGGTACCTACCTCGAAGGGTGGCATGGGAGCTAATGAGCCTTAGAAAATGCACGTGGCACAGCTGGCCCGCACGGCTCCCTCTGCCCGTCTCCCGGAAGACCCTCACACACTCCTTCCAACGCCGCCTTCAAGGGTGGCCCTGCCCTTCCCATTGTGACTCAAGAGCTTGCCCAGGCAACGCGGTCACAATGGTCCCCCAGCAACTCTGAGGGCAGCGAGGAGAAAAGTGGGGAGCAAGACCAGAGGACCCTGCGCGAGACCTGACTCCTTGAAGTCTCAGTTTGTCCCCCGGAAAACGGAGCTGGGAATGGTAAGCAGGAGTGAGGGTTTATACAAGAGGCTGCGGGTCTATTCTTAGCATTGTCCTGAGTTCTCCTCTTCATCTGCCTCCTGCAGCTCCCACGCGAGCTGGGAAATCTCTGCGTCGTTGCCCGCTTACTGTCACGCCAGGGCTCGAGGACCTCCATGGCCCCTTAGAACGCCAGTGCCCACCCCTCCAGCCCACGACCATCAGGAACACACCTGTGGTTGAACACTTCGGGCTTATGACTCACTGCAGCCGGAAGAGCACGTGCCAGGGGAGTTGTGGGCATCTCAGGAGGGCGGAAAGGGACTTATCAACTCGCACTTGTCTCAGGTGCTTCGGGGAGGTTTAAAGATCTGGGGCCTTAGCCTGGCCGGTTTGGCTCTGTGGATAGAGTGTTGGCCTGCGGACTGAAGAGTCCTGGGTTTGATTCTGGTCAAGGGCACGCACTAGATTGCAGGTTTAGTCTCCAGCCCCAATCAAGACACGAGTGGGAGGCAGCCAATTGATCTGCCTCACATCAACGTCTGTCTGTGTCTCTCTCTCCCCTCTCCTTTACTCTCTCTCCAAAAATCAATGGAGCCCTGCCTGTGTGGCTCAGTGGTTGAAAGTTGACCTATGAGCCAGGAGGTATCAGTTTGAAAGTTGTGGGCTCCATCCCCTGTAGGGGGCGTGCAGGAGGCAGACGATCAATGATTCTCACCATTGATGTTTCTATCTCCCTCTCCCTTCCTCTCTAAAATCAATAAAAATAGAAATGGGGGGGGGGAGAGAAAGAAAATTAAGAGCTTTGATAACAAATGTTTTATTTTTCTTATTTTATTTTTTAAATAATTCTTTATTGTTGAAAGTATTACATCTGTCCTCTTTGCTCCCCGTGGGCCTCCTCCAGCCAGCCCCACCCCTCGCCCCAGACCTCAGGGCCCCACCGTCTGTCACGGCCGCGCACACCTGCATACCAGGTCCTTGGCTGATTACCTCCCGCCCACCCACCCTCCGCCGTCTTCCATCCAAGAGATAAAAAATATTTTTAAAAAATCCACGCAAACTCCTCAGGCGAGGATTAACAAAAAGAAAAGGACAAGAAGTGGGGCTCTGCTCTGCACCGCAGGCTTTTGCGGGTTGGAGGTCTGACTTCCTTTGTTAGAGGATCTGACAAATAAAAAGAATGTATACAACAGGAAAGAGCAGATGTGGAGTCAGTGGTTGCTTTTTGTTTGTTTGTTTTTAGTTTCAGGGAGGAAGGGAGGGGAAGAGAGAGAGAAACGTCATTGATGAGAGAGAATCTTTGATTGGCTGCCTCCTGCACGCCCCAGCACACAAGCGGGGCGTGTGCCCTGACCGGAATCAAACCGTAACCTCCTGGTTCATAGGTGTGCCCCTCCGCCCCTGAGCCACGCCGGCGGTGGGAGTTAGTGTTTAAGGGGGACAGAGCTTTAGTTTGGGGTGACAGCAAAGCTCTGGAGGTGAATGTGGAGATGGTTGCACGACAGTGTGAATGCACTTAATCCCACTGAACTGGACCCTTAAAAATGATTAAAATGGCAATTGTATATTGTATGTATATTTTACCACAATAAAAAATTTGTAAAAGGAAAGAAGACAAACGTGAAATAAAGATATAAATGTAATAAACCCATCTGAGTTCATGATAACCCCAGTCACCTGCTGAACACAGTAAACCCGTACGGGTCCTGTTTTTGAGAGGTAACTGACATGCAGCATTATGGAAGTTTAAGGTTTCCAACGTATTGATCTGAAGCACTTACATGCATTGTGATTGCCATGGTAGCTAACAGCTCTATGGTGTCACATACTAGTTTCTTCTCAGTTGGGAACAAGATCTAGTCTCTGAGCAAGTGCAATGTTCACTATACAGTTTGCTGTAACTCCTGTGCTGAGTAATGAGTACTGGGTCTCCAGGACGCAATCACCGAGTGGGTCCCCCTTCACTAAATTTGAGCTAATTGTTGTGTTCACTGAGTTAAAGTCCCACCAGCTTCCTCAGCACTGAGCCCCGCCAACACGGCTTTGGCGCAGCGGGGCTGGTACAAGTGTACAGGCCAGTGGAGTCCCCTGCCTGTGGGGAAGTAGGGCCCAGGAAGCAAGGGGAGAAGGAGCTATTATCGAGGACCTCAATCTGTACCCAGCAGTCCTAGGAGGGAAGCAGGAACCACGCTGGGATTGGTCAAGGAGCAGCAGTGGCGCAGGCTGCCAGGAGAAGCGAATGTCTGTCTCTGGCCGCTGCTGCTCTTGGGCAATGCTCATGTCTCGCCTGTCAGACACGACAATGAAGGGCCTTATTCCGTGTTGTGCCACCATGGTCACTGCGTGGCCCTGTCCCGATGATGGCACTGTGAAAGCACTGATGTCTGGCAGGAGCAAGAGAACACCAGGACCTTGTTGTGGCTGCCAGGCCAGCGCTCAGCAATGCCAAGGTCAGCGGGGAACAGCAGGCCAGCTCCTATCCCTTTCTCAAAGGTCAAGCTCAGCCCTAACCAGTTGGTGGAGGACGCTGGGAGGGCTGGGCAGGGTCTGTGAGGTTCATGGCTATGCCCTTGGTGGTTGAGCAGGGCCAGGCACACAGGGGGCTGTTACAAGG
>PVJC01040719.1:0-15706 GCA_004026665.1 Murina feae | reverse complement strand
CCACCTTGCTTTCCCACTTCCTGGTGCCCTGCAAGGGGCCTGGGAAGCCCACTAAGCCGGCCACTGGCTCCCTGCTGCCTCTTTCCCACTCCCCGATGCCCCTCCAAGGGCCTGGACAGCTGCCAAGCAGGCCGCCGACCCCCTGCCACCTCTTACCCACTCCCCGATGCCCCGCAAAGGGCCTGGGAAGCCCAGCAAGCAGGCTGCCAACCCCCTGCCACCTCTTACCCGCTTCCCGGTGCCCTCCAACCCTGCCGCCTCTTTCCCACTTCCCGGTGCCCTCCAACCCTGCCGCCTCTTTCCCGCTTCCCGGTGCCCTCCCACCCTGCCGCCTCTTTCCCGCTTCCCGGTGCCCTCCAACCCTGCTGCCTCTTTCCCACTCACGGGTCCTGGGTCCTGCGCTGTTCCGCCCTGCAGCCACTCTGTGTACTTGGGAGGTCCCTCAGCCCGGCCTGTGCCCTCTCACAGTCTGGGACCCCTCTGGGGATGCCCACCTGCTGGTGTGCCTGACCAGGCTGGGTGAGGGGCTTTAAAGCTGCCCACAGCTCCCATTGACCCAATGTCCCAGCAAGGCCGGCTGGACGCAGGTTCTGAGGTTTATCTCCTATAATTGATGCTGTTTCTTTAAGGCGAAGCCTTTTACTAAGGAAGCCTCCTCTGCCTCACCTTGCGGCTTCTATAATGAAACAATTGTTACTCTTAGACTCAGGCTGCGCTTATTATGTTGCAAATGTGTTGCAAATGTGTTTTGCTTCAGGCAAGGCTAAGAAGCCAGTGTGCAGGTAGTTTCTCTTTCGCTCCTGCTGCAATGGACATTGCCTAAACCTTTACTCAGATCCATGAGTGGCGGCCGCCATGTTGGCTGGGTTAATTTGCATACAGTCGCTCTGATTGGCTGTTGGGCGTCCCGGAGAAACGGTTAATTTTACTATTCTGCTTTTATTAGTTTAGATTATGGGTTCACCACCCCACAACAAGTCTCCTTTCATCATCATTTATCCCCCTTATATGATCTTCTACCTGCCTACCCCCTTTCCTCTCCAATTATCCTATATAATAAAAGGCTAATATGCAAATGAACTGAATGGCAGAACAACTGGTCGCTATGACACACACTGACCACCAGGGGGCACATGCTCAATGCAAGAGCTGCCCCTGGTGGTTAGTGTGCTCCCACAGGGGGATCATCACTTAGCCAGAAGTCTTGAACCCGGCTTGTGGCTGGCAAGCACAACAGAGGTGGCGGGAGCCTCTCCCACCTCCATGGCAGCGCTAAGAAATGTCTGACTGCGAGAGGGCACAGGCCAGGCTGAGGGAGCCTCTCCTCCCCCAGAGTGCATGAATTTCATGCACCAGGCCTCTAGTTTTATAATATTTGTGTATAGCTCTGATGCTGGTTTGCTATCACTATTGCTCAGGTGGTAATATCTTCCTGGAATATCTGTTAGGAGGTTCATGTAGGAGACAATTAAGTCAGTGTTTTGGTTTAATGGTCCTGCAATCAATTTTATGAGGCACTCAGATTGGGGTTGTGTATTTAACTTTTGTTTTTTTCACTCCGTAGAAACTAGCAGCTGCAAAGCCTGACAATTCCATCTTTGCTCCATGCTGCCTAACAGTTCGCATATATGACATATATTTATGTCCCCATGTTCACCCTGTATTCTCCCCAATGGAAGCTCCCATAGCTAGGCCTCACAACCTGACCCCCTAGGTCTAAGTAACTGCTGGGGCTTCCTGCTGAGTGTGCTCTTGACTGTGGAGAATTCTGCCCTCTACTGATTCTCTCTTAAAACTGCAGCAACTTCCTTTGTACACTGTGCTCTGCAAATAGAACTTTCCACCTAGTGGAGTAAATTTCCCAAATTCCTTATGGCTATCTGAGCACATAAAAGGATATAATAAATTAGGTTGTGGAAATGTATCTTATATATCATACTACTATATTCCAATGGTTCTGGACCTTTCATTCACATAATAAAATAATGCATATAAAATTAGACTATATCTTCTAATTAATAGAGTCTTGTAATTGCTATCGGTACTATCACGTGGTTGCCATTAACTGTGCAAGCATGAACTTGGACATAGTTGCTCACAGTGTCATCACTTCTGCGGAATTATGCACACTGCTGGCGTTCTTTGTAATGAATTGAATTGACATGTAAAATGTCCTCAAAAAGGATACCCTCTGACTTGGCACGGAAGCAATGAATTAAGTCCACAGAAAGGTACAAACACAGTGTATCAGGGCATAAGTTTGATATCAGTAAGACAAATACTCATTATTGCAAGGAAAGCTGCAGTTTCATATTTTCTTACAAAGCAACAATTCTTCACAAGGCCTAAAAAGGATGCTGTCCAGAACTAGGTGAGGTTCTGTGGTGTATTATTATTAAATATAATTTTTAATTGATTTCAGAGAGGAAGGGAGAGAAAAAGAGAGAAACATCAACAACTTTTATGCATGCATTTAAGCATAACCAAAGAACACAAATCACTGGGGGGTAGGGGAGGCTGGGGGAAGGGCAGGGGAAAAAAGAGATCTTTGTACTAATCTTTGTAATACTTTGTAATTAAATAATAAAAAAAAAAAACAATGAGAAAGAATCACTCATCGGCTGCCTCCTCCACACCCCCACTGGGAATTGAGCCTGCGACGTGGACATGTGCCCTGGCTGGGAATCAAACCGTGACCTCCTGGTTCATAGGCTGACACTCAACCACTGAGCCATGCCAGCCGGGCCAATGTTTTATTATTAAAAGGACTGCCTATTACTTGACTAAGCAGTACAGCTGAAGGCGGAAAAGAATTGCTTCAAAATAGGGGGAATGGGGACATTTGTAATTCTCTCAACAATAAAGATAAATTTAAAAAATAAATATTTTATCGTACAGGTTGAAGAACAATTGGAAGACGTCCAATAAAGCAGAGCAAAAGCTCTAGAGTTACGTTCAGCATAGGTTATTCCCTGAACAGTTCCATTCCTGCTGCTTTGCAAATCACATGCTCACATTACGCAGCCCAGGGTTTGTTCATATATAAACTTACTTGAAATTAAATGGCCAAAATCATATTGATATTTACATATTATCTGTACTATTTTTCAACTTGGAGAGTATTTTCAACACAATGGTTTCATTTTGTTTACTAAACAAATCCAGCTATGGGTAGTACAGAATTTCCTGCATACTTCAAATGTTTTTTACTATTGCCGATTTGGGATAGCTAGCTTCCCTTGCCCTGCCCCACCCTGGTAATGTTTTTTTTATTCATAATTTAATGAAAAAAAATACAGAAAAATACCTTTCATCATGCTTAGTAAAGAAATTTATAGGAATGAATCACTGACATTCTCAAGTCTATTTTTATCTATGTTAGCTTTGCTCACTAATGGTGTTGAAAAGTCTTAAAACTATGAATAATAAGTAATCCATTCAAAATATTCATATAAATAGATAAAGGCAAAAAAAAGATGAAATAACTTCTAACTAGGGAGAGGCTATGTGACCCACTCAAGCCTTGCAGAAGACTATTATTAAGGCAGCAAGCATAATTTGTTAGAAGCTTCCTACTGTCACATTTATAACACAATTTTACTTGACTAGACAGCTAAAGAGCTTTCATCCATCATGAGTCTCTCTTCTCTCTCTCTGTCTGCCTCTCTTTGTCTCTGATTTGAAATATAAGCCTCTTCTCCTTTTTCTAGGCTAAGGCATACTCTTCCCTCTTAGGTGTGTCATGACCCTTTCTCCAGAATATGTGTATATTACAAGCTTTATCTGTCAAGTTATCTTTCTTCTTCTTTCCAAAAAGATCTCCCTTTGTCTTGATTTAAATTATTTTTCTGTGGTATTGTGCTCTATCCTGAGATTTCCAGATGTTATTGCCAACATATAGTGTAATTATAGAGGATTGTCATTAAATAAAATGTAATAAATTATACAAACACACAGAAAAATGTTAGAATTCCACCCACCCACCCACCATTTATTTCCAAGGATTTTAATACCATCTTAAGGCAGAATAATCAGAATGCTTATCTGCATGTAGATTTTTCTTTTATGTTTTGCACTTTTTCTAGATAATTGTTTTAGAATATTCCTGCTAAACCTCTGATTTGTGTGTTTTGGCTCCTATGAAAACTCATGAACACATTTTATCCTATGGAAACATTAAATACATTGAGATCTGCAGAAGGAGAATATCATCTTGACCCCGGAAAAGCTAGAGTGCATCTTTCAGATTTTGTGTCCATGTAAACCCAGGTCAAAATGAAATACTTTGACATGAACTTAATTAAGGTCTTTCTGTGGAGTCTCTGGTCTTTATCATAGTAATATACTTACTAAATTACTGTAATCAAGCCTTTGTCTTTTTTGTTGTTGTTATTTTGTTAATCCTCACCTGAGATTTTTCTCTCCATTGATATTTTTCTAGAGAGAGTGGAAGTGAGGGAGAGGGAGAAACATCAGTGCGAGAGCGACATATCGATTGGTTGCCTCCCTCACGTATCGTACCCTGACTGGGGCCAGGGATTGAACCTGCAACCCAGGTATGTGCCCTTGACTGGGAATCAAACCCATAACCCTTCAGTGCACTCGGCCGACACTCTAACCACTGAGCGACACCAGCCAGGACTACTTTTGTCTTTTTTTTTTAATTCACTTAGGATCCTAAAGGCGTCCCACATTCTACGGTTCATTACAGTTGTATCCCCTGAGTATTTATCACTCCCATATGTGTGAGAATTCTCTCCTAAGTATGGCATTGTCTTCTTTTATTCCATTCAAGTCTTTACAGAAACACTCCTGCCTTTTTACTCTTACCATCTGGGATGTCAGCCGAACCTGACAATAGTGTGGGATCTGTGTAAGACGGCTCAGCCTTTTGTGCTGTAGACATCCTTTCAATAGGACTCCACAGGCGAAGAGTTCAGCAGACCTTCAAAATATCCCTGCCTCTCATTTACTTCAATCACTGTCATAGCACAGAGAAGACCCTTTCACAGTTCAGAAGCTGAGTTTGTAGAAATGTGCATCACACCTCAGTTGCTGCCTTTTTGCTTCTTCATCCATTTTCTGTATCAACAATTCAATACTACCCATCCTTTCATCTTAAAGAAAAATGCACATTGTGAGAATGACATGAGGGTAGTGACGTGGTTCCTTACACTGATGGGAACGCGCTCAACCCTTCCCTCGGGTGGTGCTCTGATGCGCACTGTCATCCCTCAAACCCTCTTCCAGTGTCCTTTCTTTCTCATTATATCTAAAGGTACTTAAAAATAAAGATTTTATTTTGATCATTTTTTTAAAATGTACATAGGAAGCACTTTCTAAATGAATTTTCTACATATTTCTAACACAAATGATAAAGAGTAAATGAGGAGAATGTTTGAAATTTGTTAAAGGTTTTGTTTTTACTCTTAAAGACTCAGCTTGAGGAGGAAACTGGTCTTGCAAGGAATGTCAGGCCATAAAAACTAAACAATGCGCTGCCCTGGTGGTGGGGGAAGGTCCTTATCCTTGGCCCCAGGACAGATCATCCGACTTGACCTGGGAATCCCAACACCTGGGGGCCTTCCTTCAGGCCCACAAGGGAGCAGAACCATATCTGCAAGACAAAGACCCCAGAAACTGGTAAAAAGCAAAGCCTCTGTATGTTACTCACTCTGATTTGGAAAATCTTTCCCGGGGTCCATTAGTCACTAGTGTTAATAAAAGGGCTCCTTCCCTTTCTCCATGAAGCGTGCTTGGCATTTCTTTGCTCTTCTGTAACAAACTAGGTACAAATGTATACGCCTTACTGAATTTTCTAAAATTACATAAGCGTTTTATTTAGCAACAAACCTCCATCTCTCAGCTACAAATGTAAACTAGTGACTTAAAATTTTCAGGTCTTCCTGACCTCAATATAAGGTGCCCATAAAGGTTGGTTAGAGCTTTTGAAGTTCACAGGTCGCCTAGCTGTGAGAGCCCGTGGGATTTCCATCCATGGTTCTATAGCAAACAAAGTAGTTCTTAACAGGGGCAGGAGCACACCCCCTCCCCTTCCCAGAGAGGAAATTAACTGAGTAATTTCCCAGCGGCTGTTTGAGGGTCCAGACTTCAATCAGCCTGCATCTAGGTGCTGACCGCCATCCTCCCCTTTGGGACATGGATGAATCTTGACACATCCTTAGCTAGAGGGATCCGCTCAGAAGAAAGAAGGAGGGGCTGGGACCATCACAACGATCTGAGGTACAACTAGGAGCTCAGGCCTAGCTGATCAACAAAGATCGCCTCCGGCCTCCCTCTTGAGACCGTAATGCCAAGGCTTGGAAAGGTGGCTTTATCTAATGCATAGAAACCCACAGAGAGAGTGAAGAAAAGAGAAGAAATAGGAATGTTTTCCAAACCAAAAAAATAAGATAAAACTCTAGAAACAGATGTTAATAAAATGAAAATAAGTGATTAACCTGACAGAAATTTCAAAGTGTGGATGATAAATATGTTTACAAAGGTCAGGAGAACAATGCACGAAGGAAGTGAAAACAACTCCATCTCCTGGGTGCCTACAAGCATTCGTCATTCCAATCTATGAATGAGCCAAGAAGAAAAGGGTTGGCTTCCCACTGGGCTTTGACCAATGGGGATAGAAGTTGCTTGATAAATATTTGCCTTTTAATTCCTGGAATGAATAATTCTTAAGATGAATTCTAAATAATTCCCCAGATGCTCCTAAGTGAATAAATCCCCAACTGTTCATAGTGGTGAAAACTTTGATAACACACCCATGGATTATTTTTTCTCCTTCCCTTATCTTTTACCTCTAGCCTTGGGGTATTTTCCCCACATAAACTATCTACATATAAGATCTTCTCTTAGAGGAGAACCAAGATGGCATATACCTAAATGTGCAGCCTCCCACAACTACATTAAATACAACTATAAAGATAAACGGCCATCCTCCAGAACCAAGGGAAGGGAAGCTTTACAACTAGAAGGCAAGAGAAGAAGTGCATTGAGACTGAGTAGAAGTTCCCGGCGCCAAAACTGAGAGGTACAGACGCGTGCAAAATGGAGGTGGCGGCAGCACCTAGGTCCGCGGCTTGGAAGGAGATTATAAACTCCGGGGTCGCACTGAATGCGATGCGGGATGTCAGGCAACAGGGCGGAAGAGGAGTGACATTCTAGCAGAGCTGTTCACAGTGATCACTGACTCAGAGACTCCGGGACTCAGGGGCGCACAGACGCCAGGGCGTGGAGACGCCAAATCCAGGAGAAGCTTCGGAGTTGGAGGAGGGGAAGCCATAGCAGGTTACTCCACCCCAGTTATTCTGAGACCCCACCCCACCCAATTTACAACCTCGCCCAAGCTGTGCACCTGCCTGCTTGCAGCATAACCTAAGGGACTGCAGCTGGGACAGAACTCCAAAAGTTCCAAACCCTAAACAACAAGGAGAAAGGCCTGGAGGTCATTTCCTCCCAGTGATATCTCCCAGTGATAACTACAACAAGACTGTGCACCCAGCCTTCAAAGGCGTACAACAAGACTGTCCACCCCAGGTGTTTGGGGAGGCTGAATCACTGGGCCCTATAGGACACCTATCACAGAAAGCCACTCTATCAATGCAGGGAAGCAGCCAAAATGCAGAGACAAAGAAACAGATCACAAATGACAGAAATGGAGGAAAGCAAACTACTGGATATAGAGTTCAGAACTACAGTTTTAAGGTTTTTCAAGAATTTTCTAGAATCCGCTGATAAACTTAGTAATATTATACAGAGATCCAATAGCAGACTAGAGGTTTGCAATAATCAAGTCAAAGATTTGAAACATGAAAAAGCAAAAAGCACCCAACTGGAAGATAAAAAAGAAAAAAGAATCCAGAAGTGTGAAGATAGTGAAAAGAGCATCTGGGACAACTTTAAGCACACCAACATCAGAATTATAGGGGTACCAGAAGAAGAGAGAGAGCAAGAGATTGAAAACCTATTTGAAGAAATAACGACAGAAAACTTCCCCTACCTGGTGAAAGAAATAGACTTACAAGTCCAGGAAGCACAGAGAATCCCAAACAAAAGGAATCCAAGGAGAACAACACCAAGACACATCATAATTAAAATGCCAAGGGCAAAAGACAAAGAGAGAATACTAAAAGCAGCAAGACAAAAGCAGTTAGTTACCTACAAGGGAGTACTCATATGACTGTCAGCTGATTTCTCAACAGAAATCATGCAGGCCAGAAGAGAATAGCAAGAAATATTCAAAGTGATGAAGAGCAAGAACCTACAACCAAGATTACTCTACCCAGCAAGGCTATTATGTAAAATTGATGGTCAGATAAAGAGCTTCACAGACAAGAAAAAGCTAAAGGAGTACATCACTACCAAACCAGGATTATTTGAAATGCTGAAGGGCATTCTTTAGAAGAGGAAGAAGAAGAAAAAGGTAAAAATAAAAAGTATGAACAACAAAGTGACAACAAATACATATCTATCAACAAGTGAATATAACAAGTCAATAGAAATATCTGATGAACAGAATAAACTGGTGAATAGAATAGAAGTAAGGGCATAGAAAGGGAATGGACTGACAATTCTTGGGGGAAGGGGACATGAGGGGTATGGAAAGAGACTGGACAAAAATCTTACATCTATGGATGAAGACAGTGGTGGGGTAAGGGCACGGGGTGGGGGGGGCAGGTGGAGGGGAGCTATGGGGATTAAAAAAAAGGAACATCTGTAATAATCTGAACAATAAAGATTTAATTTTAAAAAAAAGATCTCTTAGATTTGACATATCTAAAACAACCTCTACATAGAATAATGGAGAGACTTTACTCCTTAAAAAAAAAAAAAACTTCAGATATTAATTTAGCTGCTTATTTTTTTATAAAGCCAATTCAACTATAGAATTTACATTTAAAAACACATGCCCACAAAGAACTTGTATGCATATATGCATAACCCATGGACACAGACAATAGCTTGGTGAAGGCCTGAGTTGGGGGCAGGGGAGGGGGGCTGGGAGAGATCAATGGGGGAAAAGGGGACATACGTAATACTTCCAACAATAAAGATTAAAAATAAATAATAAATAATAAGTAAATAAATAAAACACACGCCCAGCCCATGTGGCTCCGTGGTTGACCTATGAACCAGGAGACTGTGGTTCGATTCCTGGTCAGGGCACATGCCCAGGTTGCGGGCTTGATCCCCAGTGTGGGGCATGCAAGAGGCAACTGATCAATGATTCTCACTCATCACTGATGTTTCTATCCTTTTCTCCCTCTCTCTTCTTCTCTGCAATCAATAAAAATATATTTTTAAAGACCACACTATTAGTAAGAACTGAGCATTGACCTCTTCCCTTAGCTATGTCCCATTACAGAAACTGTCCGAATGACAGCAATGCAGCTCTGAGCAGTGGAGCACTAACTCTTGGCTGAATTGGAAAGCACATGACACAATCCCCCTTAGAAATACTTGTAGCACAGCGAGCAGGGTTAGTGGGAGAGCCAAGAAATAAAGCTGATTTGAGATTGAGAAGAAACTGATCTCATTAGGGAACCACAGACTCCCTGAATTTTTGAAAAGCAAAACATCTATTTGTTTGTCTTAAAATCTCATATCATAAGCCTTGAGTAATTTATGCACTTATAATATTCTACATCCTAAATGAGATTTCACAGCTCCTCATCCAAGAGGAACAAGTCTTGGAATCATATTACGCTGAAGTCTCTAAATAACATAAAATTCAGTTCACAGAACCACATTATTACTGGGAGAATCAATAATTTTTCCAACAAATGAGTTTAACGAAAAGATTTAATTTAATCTCCAAGTATATGAGGGTAATTCTTGCTTGTTTTTTTGGTAACTATTACCATACTTATTTCAGGTTAACTGCATGAATAATGTCATCTAAACTGCTTCTAATGATTGATCTATGTAATAAAAATATTCTTGTATGTGCCTTTCCTTAGAAGATATTAAAGAACTTTACCGGCATTCGTCAAAGTCCCACAACTTGTACCACGAAATGCTCAGAGCAGTCAGCTCTGGATCCACATAAGAACGCACAGTTTGTACAAAACCTCAACACTCCGTACCAGGCACAGGTGTGGCAGGATTTCTCCTTAGCTTTTCTGACCTTTATTTTTCCTTCCTGCAGGTCCTCCAGGCTTTTCTACTCTATTTCACCTCTCTCCTCCTCCTCTATCTGCTTTCCTCCTCCCCACACTACTTGTCTGTGCTGCACACTGTCTTATCAGCTGTGATTGTGTAGGAAAGCAATCTGCTTAAACAAAGGCACCAGTTTCCTCCATCCAATAGGAAGAGAAAAAAAAAAGTCCACGAACCCAAGGTCAGTATTTTTTAAATATATTTTTATTAATTTCAGAGAGGAAGGAAAAGGGAGAGAGAGAGGGAGAAACATCAATGATGGAAGAGAATCAGTGATTGGCTGCCTCCTGCACGCTCCCCACTGGGGATCGAGCCCGCAGCCTGGGCATGTGCCCTTGACCAGAATCAAACCTGAGATCCTTTAATCTGCAGGTTAATGCTCTATCCACTGAGCCAAACTGGCTAGGACCAAGGTCAGTATTTTTGAAGGAGCCATTGTTCTTTAGCAAAAAAAACACACACGCATGCAAGAAGTGTCAGAATTTTCTGTGAAGCCCCCTGTTTAGGACTGTGTGAGTCTGTGGTATAACCAGTGCAAAATGCACTTACATTTTTGTCAGTCTATTTCTTGTTTAAGAAGCTATAAGAGTGCACGGGGCCCCAAGGAAATGGCAAAGCATGAGGTTATAGATAGCAGAGCTGACATCTTCTATCAGTCCTTCTTGACATCACAGCCGACGGCTGTGGAAGAAAAGTGGCTGCAATTTGCAATCTCTCTCCCATTCCCCCTTTGCTAAACGTTAACCAATTCAAACACTCTTAGCCTGAAAATTAGAAAGCAAGATCCAGTCCTCAAATATTGAGAAGGGAAACCTACTCAACTTACTCAACTTGCTAACTGCTCCACATTACTAAGAGCAAACAATCATTTCTCCTCCTGACAGGTATGAAGCCTTGACATTTTGGCATTCTGTTTCCGTGACGAGAGATTTCCTGCTCAGGGGGATGCTTAAAGCTGGTCAGTGGCTTGGCAAGCCTCAATTCACTTTTATTACTATCAACCTATATAATCTTATTTTTTTATTTTAAAATAAACATTTCAAAAAAACCAACTGCTTGCTTTTCATTCATCTTGGAATAAAAAAAAAAATATGAGGCATAGAAGAGACTCTCAAAAAGACGTAATCGCCTGCTCGTGTTTCTGCCAGGAAGACAGACAGCCTGTGAATCCTGAATCCCAGTTGCTTGCACTCACATAGCAAGGTGTGGGCTCTCATGGGAACATATAGCGTGGACAGTTCTCTGTGAGCTTCCTGAGAGCTTTATACACACAGGCTGCCTTTCTTTTTTGTTTTTAATTTATATTTTTAGTGGTTTCAGGGAGGAAAGGAGAGGGAGAGAGAGATAGAAGCATCAATGATGAGAGAGAATCATCCATCAGCTGCCTCCTGCGCACATACACACACCTCCCACCCCACCCGCTACTGGGGATGGAGCCCACAATCCAGGCATGTGCCCTGACCGGGAATCAAACCATGACCTCTTGGTTCATAGCTCAACGCTCAACCACCGAACCATGCCAGCAGCCTGCCTTTCTTATTGATGAGAACCCTTAGCAGAACAGTCGAGTTCATTTTACTTCCATCCATCCCTGAAAGGCCTTGACATTTGCATGTTCTCCTTAACTCTTACTTTTAAACCATCTCCGTGAGCCTATAAAAACTCTTAATTAGGACTTTTACTGGGACATTGGAACAGTAAGACTTGGCTTTTAGATTGTGAGATGCCCTCTGCGGCCCTGTTCATTTCTTCATATAATAAAAATTAAAATAGAAAACTATACATGCTACAGGCTAGTGGGGGTTCTCTACATGTAAACACTCATTTTAATTAAAAGGGGGAAGTGCTATAAGAAAGATATTTTTGGTGTTACATTGCCATGGGAAGCATACCTTTCTCCCCAGTGGGGTTTCTCTACATTTCTCATTCTAAGGAGTTGTCATTGCTAGGACTTAGAACTCCATTCAAAGTTACTAAGCAAAAGCCAGCAGATTAACTTCTAAGGACATGGGTTTTTTAAGAGCTAGAAGACTGTGTTTCAACTAGGTCATCTTTAAAGTCCTTGCAAGGTATATAAATAAAATGCATTGGTTCTGTAAGACTAAGGTCCGGGTCCTAAGCCTGCCTTATGACTGAGATAGTATGTGAAAATGGCCTAGTTTCGTGCCCTTCCTTTGGTTTGGATTGTAAAAAAATATATATATCACACACAAACAATTGCAGAACCTAAACACACACACATACACTCACAACCTGAAAAAAAGTTAGAATCAAATAATAGCACGATCTCACTTTAAATAAAACACTAGCAACTTAAATTCAAGTACATTTAAATGCTTACACACCTTCATCTAGTATTTTACTGCAACAATGCAAAGTACTTTGCTATAAGAATATCCGTAAACATAAAATATGATGCAAATAGGTCTAATATGAAAATTTACTTGAAAATCTCAAGAGATACTGAAAAGCATCTGATAACTTTTATCTTACAAGTTCTTTGGGGAAAAACATGTTAGAAAAGTAGGAATAAATATGTAATTCTTCAATATGATTTCAAAAAATTCTACCAGTGATTACATCTAAGATGTATGTCTATTAAAATTAGGAACAAGGAAATTATCCATCTCATCACCATTATAAGGAAAATTTTCCTATTTAAGTTTATTGTTAATTCAATAAGATATGATATGTATAGCTAGCAGGCCCAAATACAACCTTTTTCAACTTTCCACTTAAATATCTATGAGGACACAGGTGGAAGAAAAGGTAAAATTTTATGGAGTTAAAACTATAAAGCTCTAGCCCATCTGATCAACCTATGAACCAGGAGGTCATGGTTCAATTTCAGGTCCGGGTTTTGTGCTTGATCCCCAGTGGGGGGCAGATATAGATGATTCTCTCTCATCGTTGATGTTTCTATCTTCCTCTCTTCTCTCCTCTCTCTGAAATCAATAAAAACATATATTTTCAAAAAAAAAACACTATAAAACTCTTAGAAGAAAAACTAGGGCTCAATTGTTATAATATCTAAATGTCAAATAAAACATTAGCAAATTGAATTTTTTTAAAACGTTCCAAGGATCAGATGAGAAAATAAACATATAATCATCTCATTTGATGCCAAAAAACATACAAACAAAAAAAAAAAAACAATTTGAAACATTCGAGAGAAAGAATAGGTGAAAATTTGGAGATAGCAAGTGGAAACTGTTTTGTCAACCAATTTGATTGTTCAAGGAAACACGGATGGTCGAATAGTTGAAGGAGGACATAGGATCCAGGAGGAACAGTGTGTGTGTGTGTACATTTTAAAGATGGGATGCCCTTGAACATGTTTATAGGTTGATTTGGAAGAAGCAATAGACAGAGGAAGGCTAAACAGAGGAGCTTTTGATGGAGTGAGTTTCCAGAGGAAATGGGGAAATGGGAGGGGAATGGTATCAACTATGGAACTTTGAAAAGATGGGCTCCATCTACAGGGAAGAAAGTAAGAATAGATGAGTTTAGGATAGTAACTTGAGAAAAGTCAAGTTGGTTCACATATATTTCCCTCTGAAGTAAGACGCGAGAGCAGAGGGCTGAAAAGTGTGGAGGTTGAATTCAGCCATTAGGAATTCAGTGGTGACCTCTGAGGTGATGGCGACACAGGATCCAGTAAGCAAAGGGGTGACTGGGTGTGGGAATGTGGCACAGGTGCAGATTTTTCTTTCAAAGGCCAAGGCTGAAAGGGGAGTAGGGAAATAGAGTGGCAGCTAGATTTTCAAAGAAAATCCCTTAAATTGTAAAATAATTTTTCAGTATTCAAGAATCACCATACACTGTGGGCGAGGGTATGTCATTAGCTGACATATGATGCAATCTGGGCTTTTTGTTGTTAACAGAGACACTAGGCACTGCATTATGAAAGCACAATCAACTAAAAATTACCTACTTCCCTCCAAAGAAAATAAAAATTGGCACCAAAATTCCAGCTAGTACATAAATGTAAAAAGTGAAAGGTTTCTGAGCTTTTCTTTCAAATCAGATTTTTTTCTTTTAAAAAGAAAGATAAGTACTGAATGAAGCTCCTCACTCTCTATAATAATCACTTCCATTTAGCTCTCTTCTACAATCTATAAAATGGGCTTGTCTGAATAGACAAACATTGGGGGTTGGGGGGGGCGGAATCAAAGACAACAAAACAGGGTTTTGAAAGCTACAAAATTTCAGTTTAGCAAGTGATGGGGATTGCTAGCAGGCCCAAATACAGCCTTTTTCCATTTTCCACTTAAACAACACCTATGAGGACGCAGGTGGGAGAAGAGATAAAATCTCATCAACTTGAATTGAAAATCAATCTATCCCAAAGGTTTTAGAGGGATAGAGTTTGATGGGGTAGCCCACATAAGCTTTAGCAGAAATAGAGCAAACTTACTGACAACAGAAGAAAGTCATGAGGAGGGGGTGGTGGCCTCTCTCGCCCACTGCCTGTCTTTACTGGGAAGATCCAGGTGAGTATCAGAAAACCTAGATTGCTTTACCTCTGCAGAGCTGGGCTGGTTTTTGAGGCTCCTGTAATGCTGTATTCCTCTCCACCCCACCACTCCACCAATTCCTAAACAGAGTCTTTAGAGTCCACGATTCCCTGAAAACAACAGTCTAAATGTATGACAGGGAACAATTATGGAGAAGAAATCCTGAATGGTAGGTCCACGGAAGCCTAGTGAAAGGCTCTTGAATTACCAAACAGTGTAGAGTTACAAGACTATACCCCTAGCCAGCGGTTCTCAACCTGTGTGTTACAGTAATTATTTAAGAGTGTGTTAGTTAAGCATCTGAAATGTATTAGAGAGAGTTTGGTTAAGAGTGTGTTAGTTAGGCATCTGAAAATGTATTAGATAGAGTTTGGTTAAGAGTGTGTTAGTTAGGTATATGAAATGTATTAGATAGAGTGTGGTTATAGTAATTATTGAAGAGTGTGTGAGTTAGGTATATGAAATGTATTAGATAGAGTTTGGTTTACAATGAAAAGACTTTTTGAGTTTTAGGATGTGTGAACTACTTTACTAAAAACTAGAAATGTTAAAGTTAAAAACGGTTACACCCTGTTACACCCTGCTGTACCCCGATATGCCCCAAATGTGTGCGATAGATAGAAGGGCAGAAGCTACATCAGGCATCCCTGATAAGACACTGAAGAAACCTGCTGAATTGCGCTTAAAAGAAGAGCCTTTGAGCAGGTGCCTCAGAGCAGTCAACCACTCCTCCACGGTGGACTCTCTCACCTCCCCTTTCTGAGATGCCAGAGACCAAGACTCTGTCCAAGTGAAGCCCAAGCCGAGCCGGCGGCCAGGAGTGCTGAGACTGAACCTCCAGACCGTGGTGCACCTCAACCCATCTCGTGGACCAGCCTGCTGTGCTGCTGTGTGTCTTGTCGTGAGGATCGCCGGGTGGCCTGCCTGTGCCCTAGAAGCCGCTAGGACTTAGGTAAATAAACCCTGTGTGATTCAAGCATCTCATTAACTGCTTTGTGTGTATTGTATCTTTGCTC
>PVJC01040718.1:0-15712 GCA_004026665.1 Murina feae | reverse complement strand
GGCTGAGGGACTCCCTCCATCCCGAGTGCACAAATTTTTGTGCACCGGGCCCCTAGTATAACAAATAATGATATTGAATTAATAATAAAATATTCCTGCCCTGGCTGCTAACATCGCCCCATGCACCAAAAGGTCACCAGTTCAATTCCTGGTCAGGGCACATGCCTGGGTTGCAGGCTTGATCACCAGTAGGGGCCTACAGGCGGCAGCTGATCGATGATTCTCTCTCATCCGTGTTTCTCTCTCTCTCTCTCTCTCTCTCTCTCTCTCTCTCTCTCTCTCTCTCTCTCTCTCTCTCATCTTCTTCTCCAGGACAGATGGCTTTACTGATGAATTCTGTCATATGTTTAAATGAGAACTGAGGCCAATTTTTCATAGTCTTTACAAAAATAGAATAGAGAGGACTATTTGTCAACTCATTCTAAAAAAAGACAAAGACAATATAAGAAAAGTTTAGACTAATGTCCCTTATGACTATAGATGAAAAAAACCTTCTATAAAGTATTAGCAAACCAATCCAGCAATATCAAAATACTATATACCATGACCAAATGGGGTCTTTTCCCAGGAATGCAAGATTTGTTCAAGGTACAAAAGTTAATCAATGTAATACAATATTAATAGAATAAAGGACAAAAACTATATGATCATCTCATAGATGCAAAAAATGCATTTGTTTGAATTTGACAAAATTCAACACTTCTTTATGTTAAAAACACTCAACAAACTAGGAAGAGAGGAAACTTTCTCAATCTGAAGAGAGCATCTATGAAGAACTTACAGTCTACATCATACTTAATGATTAAAAACTGAGATAATTCCACCAAGATACAGAGCAAGACAAGGATGTCTACTCTCATCACTTCTATTCAACATTATACTAGAGGTTTTAACCAGAGCCATTAGGCAAGAAAAAGAAATACTAGACATCCAGATGAGAAAAGAAAAAAAAAATCTCTGTTGCAGATGACATGATTTTTATATAAGAAATCTAAAGGAATTCACACCAAGACATTATTAGAGCTAATAAACAAGTTCAGCAAAATTGCAGCATATGTGATCAATATTTAAAAATAATTGTAATTCTATTCAATGGCAACACACAATCCCAAAATGAAAGTAAGAAAACAATTTCATTTCTATCACATCAAAAAGAATAAAATACTTAGAAATGAGTTTAACAGAACACATGTAAAAATTATATAGCAAAAATGATAAAACTTCATTGAAATAAATTAAAGAAAACTTAAGTAGTTGAAAAGATTTCTTATGCTCATGGATTAGAAAACTTAATATTGTTAAGATGACTATACTCCCACACTGATCTACAGATTTATTGTAATCTAGATCAAGATTCCAACTGATTTTTCCAGAAATAGATAAGATGATCCTAAAATTCACATAGAATGGGGACTCAGAATAGCCAAAATAATTTAGAGAAGAAAGATGTTGGAGGATTCACATCTCCCAATTTCAAAACTTGGTACAAAGCAACAATGATTAAGACTGGGAAGTCCTGGCTTAAGGTGAACATGTAGGCTCAGTAATATAATTGGGAATCCAGAAGTAAAACCTTACATTTATGATCAGTTGAATTTTCATAAGGGAGCCAAGACAACTTAATAAGGGGAAGAAACAGACTTTTCAGCAAATGATGCTGGGACAGCTGGACATCCATGCCAAAGAATGAATTTGGACCCCTATCTCATACTATATACAAGAATTAACTCAAAACAGATTGCAGACCAAATGGAAGAGCTAAAGCTATAATCTGCTTCGAAGAAACCACACAAGTGAATCTTTTGTTTCTTTTTGTAGTTTTAGTGGAGTTGTAAAGGGAGAGTGCAACAAAAATATTTCCATTCTTCCATCTGTCGGTGAAACTCCTCCTCCGTTTTCACATGGGAATCCTTGTTTGAAGCCAAAGTAATGAGTCTTTCCCTTTGGAAATTTCAGACAGTTCAAGTGGGAGATGGAACTCTTTGTGGAGAAGCTCAGTCCTTCAGAAAGAGGGGCCTATGGCGTCTGGATGGGGAGTTAGCAGGTTTGGGTATTTGAGTATGTTCCCTTCCTGAAGGTACCTAAGCTTTTGGAGCTTTAGTTTTTTTTGTGTGTAAAACAAAGAGAATAATAAGAGCCTTACCAAGCTTATAGGATTAGTGGGAAGATCAAATGGAATAAACAATGTTATCCTATTTGTAAAATGCTATAGAGATATAGCATTCTATTTTTGTACCTTCACACTAAGCTCCCTGGAAAGCTGTCAGGGACTATGAAACAAAAGGATGTCACAGCTATTGCTGCCTTTTTATTCCAACTGAATGGATAGTCCCCCAGCTAATCTGCAGTCACAGAGGAATCACATTAATATGGAACTTATATAATTCACAAACTGCTACAGCAGCCTGGAAAGGCTTTAATGAGTTGCCTTCACTCTTAATTATTTTAAAACCTCATTAATGGCCAAATGAGTTGAATGCCAGTTTAATTAATTGCATTAAGCACAAAGGTCCTGAATGAGTTTATGAACATGCAGTGAAAGGGCTAGGCAGGAGCATGTCTAGCCTGAATGGGTATCTGGGCTGATTCCCATTTCTTCCTCCCAAGTCAAGCTCTGTGTGTGTGTGTGTGTGTGTGTGTGTTGCAGTCACACAACTTCTATTTCTGTTTATTACATTAGAATTGGCATTGAAGCCTCTGAAGATGAGCTTACTTGCTATCACTTGCCAGATAAAATCTTTGGAATTATCTATGAATTCCAATTGCCTACGCTCTCATTGAGAGAGAGAGAGAGAGAGAGAGAGAGAGAGAGAGAGAGAGAGAGAGAGAGAGATTGCTGAATGTCTTTATTTTTGTGGAGAAGAGTTGTTGTTTTTTATTCCTGGCCCATCATACTGGTTTGGTAATTAGCATATTTCAAAACAGAACACCCACCGGGTGATGCTGGTGTTCCTGAATTCTTTTAGTCTGAGCTCCATGCTGCACTGGACTGAGCCTGCCCAGTGAGAGGCATGGCTGCTCATTCTCAGCCAGGGAGGCTGCTCTCTCAGGTATGGCTCTGTGCTTGGAGTTATGAATAGGGAGGACTTTTGTCAACTTGAGATATTTATGCCCAAATAGAAAGGCAAAGAGAAACCAAAAGGAAGTGGGAAAGGAGAGTTATTCATCTGCCTTACTTTATTTTCTGTCAAATGTGGCCACCCAATCAGTGATATTTTGCAACGGCAGTACTAGCAAATGAGTTTGGGGGTTAATATTATACCCCATATATCCCAAATTGTGCAGATTTAATGATATGCTGTGAGCACAGCAGATATAATAGAATCTGGAATGTAGTGAAAAAGAGTGGATGTTTATTAAGCATCCCCACTTAAGTGCAGGTCTCTTGCTGAGAGGATTTTTCAACGTGGTGTGTGTTCTGGACACTTAGAGCATTGCTATTCCAGAGAACTTGCTGGACTGGTAAGAATGTGATGTAGCACTCACTGTTCAATGTGGAGTCACTAGGCACTTGTGGCTACTGAGCATTTGACATGCTACCAGTGAGACTGAGAAACTTAATTGTTCATTGACCTTAAATTTAATAGCCACAAGTGGCTAGCAGCTACTGCATGGGAAAGTACAGTTCTAGGCCAACGTAAACTTTAAACAGCTAAATATGATCTCTTCCATCAACACTGGGAGCCAGTCTCCTCGTAGTCCCCTAGGCTAGTCTACAATGCCATCATATCATTGTCACTTAGCACTGTAGCCCTTGGGTGTTCAGCACATTAATTGATTTAATTAATTAAATTCTTTGTTACTTTCAGCCAAGCCTGTTAAAATCCCTATGGCTGCACATACTAGAGGCAGAAAATAGTGTTTAAGGAATGGCCTGACTGGCCCATAAAGGGCTTTTATTGGATACTTGAGGGAATTTAAATCTCTGCTCAAGCCTGTATGGATCTCTCTTGTGAAGAAGTTGAAGGGGTAAGGGTTTTTCCTAACAGGAGCAGAGGTGTGAGAGTGATGGTGGAAGGAGCTGAGAGGTGACAAGGATCTTGATTCTCACTCTGCTTCCCAAAGGAGATCCTGTGGGGAGGTGCTTCTGTTTTCACTTTAGGAGAGAACTATTCTTCCAATACATCTTACCACTTCAGACAACACAAGCACAGCTGGAAGATAAATAGCTTGAGGGTAGAAGAGGAAGTCTTTATTACTGAAGTCAATTCTTTTTTTAAAATATATTTTTATTGATTTCAGAGAGGAAGGGAGAGATAGAAGCATCAAATGACGAGAGAGAATCATTGATTGACTGCCTCCTGTATGCTCCCACTGGGGATTGAGCCTGCAACCCAGGCATGTGCTCTTGACCGAAATCAAACCCAGGACCCTTCAGTCCTCAGGCTGACACTCTATCCACTGAGCCAAACCAGCTGGGGCCTGAAATCAGTTTTTATTTGACTGGCCACTGAGTACCAGGCCTCTAGGCAGGGAGTATAGAGAGTGAGCAAAAATAGATGCCACTCTTGCCCTCATGAAGCTTGTAGTCTAGCGGTCCAGAAAACATCCTATGTAATAAAAGAGTAATATGCAAATTAACCATCACTCCGGGACAAAAAATGGTGGTGCCCGTAGCAGTGGGCAGGATGCTGATGGTGTTACCCTGGCAACGGGAGCCCAGCAGGCAATCAGACCACAGGCAGCACCCAGCAGGGCCTGCTGGGAGGTCACCATGATGACCCCCGAGCAGACAAGCGGGGGCCACAGGCGGCACCCAGCAGGGTCTGCTGGGTGCCAGCTGCGGAGGAGGGGGAGCCAGCAATGGGGACCCCCGTAGGTGATGGCCAGCTGGGGATGAGGGGACCAGGGGGAGTGAGCCATTGGGGACCCACCAGCCACCCTTGGCCGGGGCGGTGGCTGTGGACGAGGGGATGAGGAGGCATGAGCCATCGGGGACCCCTCAGGCGGCGCCCAGCAGGGCCTGCTTGCCCATCCCCATGGTGTGGAGCAGACAGGCACAGCAGAGAGCAGAGAACCATGTGGAGTGGGCCTAAGCCATCAGTAGCACATCTCCTGAGGGCTCCCAAATTGGATAGGGTGCAGGTCTGGCTGAGGGACCTCCCCACCTGCCCCCCCTCCCCCACCTACCCATGCACGAATTTCATGCAACGGGCCCCTAATTATTACTTAATGACACATAGCTGTGATGACAGGTGACAGCTTCCCTGGTGAAGATATATTTGGGCTGATTACTAACAGGATCAGTGCTACTTCCCAGAAAGTGTCTCTTGGAATTAAGAGGAAAGGACAGAAGATTATTAAGTATCCCTTAAATGCCTTCATTTAGTACAAAGGCACTACTTTAGCTACTGGAAGGAGAAGCAAATATGTACTAAGATAATTTTTTTCCTTTGAAGATTGGGGATGGGGCTTCTGAAGCGGGTAAGTGTATACAAAATAGATACCAGGGCAGCTGCTAGAATGCCGTCAACATCAAATGGGGGTAAGGAGATGGAACTCAAAAGAGATAAAGATGTGTCCAGTGGCAAGTCTGGGAAGGGCCCTCTGAGCACAGGCTTAGATTGGACTTTGGAGATGGGCATGAGTTGGTAGAGACACCTGCTTCAGCTGGACCAGGTGCACTTGCACAGTGAGCCCCAAAACTAATATCACCCGACTAAAAGGAGGAGATTCCTGTCCATGTTACCCGGTGCCTTGTAAACTATATTGCATAGTTTGATGGTGGTAGTGGGAGGGAAGATATGAGGAGGGAGCCCACCAATGGCTGAAATTTAATGTTTCTCCAGCCAACTGGTAGGACTTAGTGCCAATTTAAATAGAGTGAAAGAAAGAATGAAGTGATCTTTGTTACATCTTAGGGTTCTGGAGTAAAAGGCATAATTGTTGTGCATGGTTCCTATCCTCAGAGAGCTTGCCGCCAGGAGGGTGGGTGAATAAAAGTGTGTTAATATTTATCACAGTGCAATCAGTGTCATAGATGAGGCATCTTCTAGGGCAGCAGTCACTAACCTTTTGGACCTCACAGACTACCAGTGGTCCTCGGACCACCAGTTGGCGACTGCTGTTCTAGGGTGTTTAGAAGAAAGGCCACTTAAGTTTGGTAGAACCAACAAAATCTTAAAGTATACAATAATATTTGGAATTGAGAACAGGTGGGATTTTATAGAAGAGAAGGAAGGGCATCTTATGTAGAAGAGTTTGGACAAAGACTTATGAAACCTGGGTCTTGTTCTGGGGGCAGAGATTTATCTAGGGCAGACTGACAGCAAAACCTTCCCTTCCCTCCGCTCAGGGTCTGAGCACTCCCTTCAGGGACAAGTCCCACTGAGAATCAGTATATTTTCTTTGTATTCCCCCAGATCAGGGATATTTTATCAACCTGTACTGCAAACATCAATATAAATATTTATTATTTGAAATACAGTGTAATATTGGATATGCTTTTTATAAATTATAAAGAAATGGTAAGGACCCTCCTTTAGACTCTAGTTCACTGCCAATCTTCTTCTTCATCTGAACATCACTGGACTGGACTGGAGCTTAAGATGTGTGTGTGGGGAGCCATGGGGATTAGTGCTGGGAATTCAGTGCTAAGCAGACTAAGTAGTTGATACTGATTGGTCATCGAAGAAATCAGTCAGATCAGAAGACCTTGATCAGAACAGGGAGGATTTAATCAAGGAAGACTTTGCTGGAGAGGTTCTATGAACCAAGCATTGAAGAACATAAAGGAAGTTCTACGGAGGGATTATAGAGTAGGGGAATGAATATCCACTTAGTGCTCTCATGCTGAAGGAATAAGTACCTAATAAATGAATGAATGAGGGAATGATTGCAAGGTGATATGAAATTGTTCAGATAAAAGACGCAATGGACAGAGTGAGTCACCGAGGCACAGGTTCCCACAGCTGAGCATGTCACAAAAATGCCTGACTCATATTTGGAACTCAGTAAGTTAATAGCAGGTAAAGAAACAAACATTATTCCTACTGTCACATGAGAAAAGGTTTCCTTGGGGTTAATTGAAATTTGGTGCAGCCACCAGCCTAGTTTCCTGGACTCAGCAGGAGTGGCTGTTTGGGAATTTTATCTGTTCTCAGCTGAAAATCAGAGCACTATTGCTTTCAGGTGAAATAACCCCAGAAACTCTCCTGGGCCTTCAACAGATTAACTGTGAGTAAAATTCAGGCAGAAAACAGAGGCAATGTGTTGTGAACTGTTCAACTGTTCAACCCAGGGTGTAGAATTGCATGTAATTCAGCAGAAAATGATTTTCAGGGTGAGAAGCCACCTAGTTGACTCCTAGGACCAAAGGAGTCCGTAAGCTCGGTGGCTGGGTTGCCCAGAGACCACAGGCTGGGTTCCTGTCTCCGAAGGCACCCAGAGCGGGAAGGAGGAGAGGGGAGCAGAAACATGCTCATTAGTGTTCGAGGGAAGACAGGTTGTTGTAGCTGAGATGCAGGGCTTCCTGCCTGCAAGCTGACCACGCAGAGGCCAGCTTGGAGATAGTGTTCGCCTTGTGGACGTAGTCATGGAACACTTGATAGGTGGCTCTTGCACAAGAGTTCTGCTGCCATTTTTAAAGAGAAAGCAAAGCACAGAAATTTTCTTGATGGTCACACACTTGATCAGCACCCCTTTTCCCACTGAGGCTCTAAATAATTTGAGAACCAAGACAAGGAAGAGAAGCAGGTAGAAGGCAGATGTCACTGGTATAACCAGTAGAAGATAGGACGGAGGACAAGGCTGTAGATCTGGTAGTGTCTCCTAGATGGGCACACTCATCCCTCCTCCACTCCCAAATGCTGGAAAGACTCTCCCCTGGAGGAGTTCCAGTCACCACCTGTTCCCAAAGGGAGCTGAGACAAGCACATGGCAACCAGCTGTGTGGGAAACATTCTAGTATCAGGATTTCCAGACTCATTCGGGAACTAACTCAGGACTCATAGGGCAGTAGCTCCTCCTCCCCTCTTCAATGCCTGTTGCCCTACTATGGGCTGTGAAATCAACTGACTTCTCTGGACTCTACAGTAAGGAAGGTAGCTGCAGTTCCAATTTTCTTGAAAAGGCATCCAAAAGTGTTTTTCAAGGTTGAGCCTATTCAATTCAATGACCTGATGTACTGGAAGAATTTTGGATTCTGGGTATTGGGAGCTGGCAATAACTTGTACTTAGGGTTAGTTGTGAAATTTAGGAGGCCCGGAGTGAAAGGAAAGTGTAGGCCCCTGGTTAGAGTTATTAAGAATTGTAAGACATCAACAGCAGAATCCTAATCCAAATTCAGTACCTATCAGTGGGTAGCCATGTGCAACTGTGTAGCTCACACCCATCACACCAGCCCTCTGTGCTCATGGATATTATTTAGTCTCTGGACGATTTCCTTCTCAGCCCATTCTCCAGATGGGATCATCTCTCTCTTACAAAAACACACACACCTTAATGTAATTATTATATGACATGTATAAGAGAAATTGTACTTAACAAAAGTGCAGAGCTTGATCAATTTTCACAAAATAAACAGATCCATGCAACCAGCCTCCAGATCATCTAGCAGAATAGTACCAGAATCTCGGATACCTCTTCGTGTGCCTTTTTAACCATTACCCCCTTTCTTTTGTGATTGGCTTCTATTCAATTATCTTAGTGAGATTTATCCAAGTTGTATGTAGTTGAAATAATTCATTTACATTGTTATATTTTATTTTTAATATTATTATTACTTACTAGGGGCCCAGTGCACAAATATTTGTGCACTCACGGGGGGGATCCCTCAGCCTGGCCTGCCCCCTCTCACAGTCCGGGACCCCTCAGTGGATGTCCTACTGATGACCACAGTCTGGCAGCGGAGACTCAGAGTAGGTGCTGTGTATGTGTGTGTGTGCGTGCGCATACGTGCATGTGTTTATGTGTGTCCACTGGGGGCCTGTCTCCAGCTGCAATATGGAGCTCAGAGCAGGCACCCCGTGTGTGTGCGTATAAGTGTGTGTGTCCCTGCCTGGGGCCTTCCCCTAGCTGCATAGGAGGCTCAGAGCAGGTGCCCGATGTGTGTGTGTGTGTGCTTGTCTCAGTGTCTGTCTGCTTGGGGCATACTGCCAGCCACACTGTGGAGGCTTGGAGCAGGCACCCCTCTGTGTTGATCTCTCAGGCTCCTGGCCTCACCTGTGTGTTGTTCTCTCCCTTGAGCTATGGCCAGGGCTGGGTGCTGCCTGCTGGCCACACTTGCCTGCTCCCAGATCACCAGATCATGGTGGTGACCAAGGAGCAGGCCCTGATGCCTGCTGCCTGGCGGCTGTGCATGCCTGCTCGCAAGCCGATCACAGTGCCAACCAAGAGCAAGGCCCTGCTACTTGGCCCTACTCCTGGCCCTGCCCCTGCATGCCTGCTGGCAACACAGATCGGGGTGGCTGGAGCAGGGCCCTACTACCTGGCCCTGCTCGGTGCCTGCCTGCTGGTGACATGGATTGCGGTGGCTGCTAGGAGCAAGGCCCTGCTGCCTATCCCTGCCCGCTGGTACCTGCTCAAACCCCAGCGACACTGCTTCCTGTCCCTGTGCTCATTCCTGCTCACATCCCATCTCCCGCTATTGCCTGCCCCTGCCTATGCATGCCTGCTTCTAACATGGATCACAATGATGGAGGGGAGCAAAGCCCTGCTGCCTGGCCCTGCTGGGGCCTGCCTTCTGGTGGTACTTTCCTGCTGGAGGGCAGCTGCTCATGGGTTGCCCTGCCCACTGCTTCTTGTCACCCCTCCACAGCCTCTTGCCTGCCCCGCTCCTGCTGCCGCTTGCCGCGCCTGCTCCGCCCCGCTCTGTGGCTGCTGGCCTCCATCTTGGCTGGGTTAACTTGTATACAGCCACTCTGATTGGCTGGTGGGCATGGCTTGGCTGATGGGTGTGGCTTAGGCATCTCAGAGAAACAGTTAATTTCCATATTACTCTTTTATTAGAGTAGATTATTTATTATATTATTTTCTATTTTTTTCTATTTTTATTCTTTATTGTTGAAAGTATTATATATGTCTCCCTTTCCCCCCATTGACCTTTCCCAGTCTACCCTGGCCCCCCTTACCCCACCTAGACCTCCACCTCCCTATTGTCTCTGTCCTATATTGCTGTATTTTAAGTGATTGTATTTATTCATTTGAGTTATTTATTGCATCATAGTAAATGAACATTTGAGTTGTTTCTAGTATTTGGCTACTATAGTTGGTGCAACTGTGATCACTCCAGCATACCTCTCCTGCTGCATTCATATACTTGTTTTGTTGGAAATGCTGGTGCATGCAGTAAGCTTATGCCAAACTGTAGTAGTTACTGGTATTTTCCCAAAATGATCCATCAATTTACCCTCCTACTAGCAGTAAATGTGTAATACTCTTGATAACTTTGATTTTTATCTTAAAAAAATTTTTTTTTTTAAATTTCAAACATGCTGCTGGAGAAGTAGATAAAAATTGATGTATATATCCCTGTCCCAATTTCAGAAAGGCTGAAAGGTCTTATACTTATATGTAAAACATGCCTATCTCAGCTTCTCTCCCCTTAGTGACTTTCTCTACACGGTAACAAATAGAGTCGTAGCAAATCTATTGCTTTTAAAATTTGGGCAAGAGAACCCTTAAGACTAGAGGAATCAAGGAAGACTGGAAGTGGTGGAATTTGATTTAGAGTTGAATAGCTTGGAAATGTGACAGAGAAGGGTGAAGATTCTCAAATGGTGTACGGTGGTCATGTCAAAGCTGCTCCGCAGTGGCAGAGAAGCCAAGGGTGAGGGCTGGGGTGGCCCAGGGGCAGCAGGACTAGTGTGCAGATGGCTCCCTGCAGCTGAGAAGCTTGGTGGTCACCACTGGTTTGCTCATGTCTGGTTGAGGAAAATTAATCTGGCCAAGATCCTTTCAGGTAACCAAAGGGGAAAGGCTGGAGACTGGTTAGGACAGAAGAAAAGAATAATGGAGGGTTGGATTTGGGTTCTGGGCAGTATCAGAAGACCAAAAAGGAGTTAAACATGTGGCAGGAAGGATTGATGGTCCTTGGTCATCCTGCTCTCCTGTCATTGCCATGTGCTGTGGTTGGGGTGTTGATTAGACCTGTCACTTTTGGGTTCTTCCCTCTTTGCCTCTAGTGAATGAGCACCAATTTAAAGGTATGCACATTAGGCACCTCTCATGAAATTGTTGTCTAACAAAATGATAGTAGTGCCTATTGAGCCTAAATATGTAAGAGTGTTACAGGATAAAAGTATTTTGGTGTCTTTCAGCTGATTTCATGATTTCTCATGATGTGAAGAAAGGTTTCTTTTAGTTATGTATTCATTTTTATAAGGATACTAGAGGCCTGGTACACAGATTCATGCACCAGTGGGGTTCCTCGGCTTGGCCTACATCCTCTGGAAATCCAGGACCCCTTGGGGGATGTCTGAGAGTCAGTTTCTGCCCAATCCCTGCAGATCAGGCCAAGGGACCCCACCAGTGCATGAATCCATGCACCAGACCTCTAGTATGCATTTAAGATCTTTGGTTAATCTCCTCCTGCCCTCTCCCCTGCCCCCTTCCCTCTGAGATTCATCAGTCTGTTCCATGTTTCCATGCCTGTACATTGAGTGTCTGCCCCTTGGTGGTCAGTGCATGTCATAGCTACTAGTCGAATGATCTAATGTTTGAGTGGACAGACGGTTGCTTAGGCTTTTATATATATAGATGGAGCTTATTTTGGTGGTTTGAAGTCTCAAAAGAAATGAGTTTGCATCTGTGGCATAGTATATACTATTTTGTATTGCTCCTTTTCTCCATGGTTGCAAGTGAGGTTTTCCTGCCTGGGCCTCCTTTAGAAGTTGCAAGGAACCATATTAAGTTTTTTTTTTCCTCATTTTAATACTTGCATATTATCCTGTCTCTCTACTGAGATCTATGCAGTTATTTTAAATTCTACCCCATTGCCACATGCCTATTGTAGGATGCCTCCAATTCTCTCTTTTGTGTCCAGAATGTATGAAAACATGTATAAAACCCACTTTCACTGGTTCATGCTGAAGTGGGTGATGGTGAGAGTTGAATGACCAGGGGTCTGCCGTCTTTGCTGAGATGAGCCACTCTGCTCTTTCTCTGAAGCCAAAAACAGCTATTTTAAATGTGTGTGGGTGTCTGTGCACATGGGCATCTCCAAGAAAAGCTGTGATTGGTGAGTGTTTGGGGGAGAAGAATGCTGATGGAGGCTCCTCCTGGGCAGTGAATGGAAGGGCGGCACACTTCTCAAGTAATGATTTTGTGCTATTTTCCCACCAGAAATGTCCATGAGCCCCATGACAAGCCACCTACGCTCCCTGGTCCTCAGTTTCCAGCTGTCTCTCATGAGGCGAAGGCCACCTGTCCTATAAATAAACAAACACTTCATAAATCCTTCAAACATTCCCCACGAGGCATTCAGACTTGGAGCATTTGACTCTGAAGAGCTGGAAAGACAAAAAGGGAGTATTTATTACCAGTTCCCTTTTAGGCCAAGTCTGCTCATCCTGTGTATCTAAGATAATCGCCAACAGTCTCGAGTGGCTTTGATTGGATCTACATATTTCTCTGCATCTGCGTGGGCTCCAGGAGCCTGTCCAGCACATGTGCCAGGACATCTGCATGTTCTGGGGAGAGAAGTCTGTGCGTGTGCAAAGGCTCCATTTGGGCCAGAGACAGGCAACAGTGTCATCCTGCCCCACAGCTGTGGCCATCAGCTGCGTCCCACTGCCCCTAGCTGAGGGCGAATGCCTCGGCCTGGAATTAAGTCACCGTGGGAAGCAAGCTTCTGCTTTTAGCAGCTCAGGCCACTCTCAAGAACTTAACTCTGGAATTCTGGCCTTTGCTCAGGCTCTATTCAGGCTTTGGGAGAGAATCATCACAGGCAATATTTATTGAGGACGTATGTGCCAGGCACCATTCTATGCATAGCTGTTATGTTAACTCATTGATCCTTATAAGGTGGGCACTGTTCCTATTTCAGAGATAGGGAAATGGTGGTGTGGAGAGGCTTATGAGACAACATGGGTGATAATCAAAGCATTTCGGATGATCCCGGCACCGGCCAATCAAAGGCAAGTCTGTGGCCACTCTAACAGATGCTACCCGCACACAACGCTGGCATGATTATACAGGTACCACTGACTGGGCATCATACCAGATGGAGATTCAAACCCAGACACTGGTGCAGGACCCACATGCTCACCCCTCCTCTGTATTCTCTTTGCTTCACAGTGCCTGGCACAGAGAAGATTGCTCAGTAAACACTGTGCTAGACTGAAGTGCTCTGTTGTGTAACTGTGGGGGTGGGTCCCTGTGTTTTCTGTCACTTGCTCCTCTTGGCTTCTAGGACAATGCCCAGCGCATGGTTATGCTTCTGTGGCACCATTCACAAGGGGCCTCTAGTCTCTGCTCCAGGATGCCCCTTCTCTCTCCCTCTCCTGTTAAGACTCAGTGTTCACTCATCTACTTCTATGCTCTCCTTGAAGAGCAAGCAATCCATGACTCCATTTGTTAATACATCCAACAAGTTTTTGTTCCATACAATGTCATGGCCTCCCTGAACACACTGAGGCTTTGTGGTCTCTAGAGGTGGCCCGGCTGGTCCTAGGGAAGTAGGGTGGGGCTTCAGGCCCAAGCAAGGGTCGAAGGGCCAACCCTAGTAGGCCCTTCAAATTCTCAACCATTTGGGGGGGAAAGAAATAGAATAGAGGGATTTCCCTGCAGGTTAAAAACTGACACAGAATGTCTGACTTAGCAGGTCTGAGATGGAGCCTGAGAATTTGCATTTCTACCAGATTTCCAGGTGCTGTTGCTGGCCTGGGCACCGCACCCTCTGACTGCACTGCACCGTTCCTCTGTCTGCCTGAGGGGAAACTCTCACCGGTGAATTTCACTTGGGAGATTGGAAGGCCCAGACCCAGGGCTGCTGTCGTCCTGTCTCAGTCACTTTGGCCACATCTGCATTCTGGGCACCTGTGTGAAGAGTTCATCTTGACCAAAGTCCCAACACCCAGATTTGCTGCCTGAGACCAAGGGCAGCTCAAAGTGGGATGGGGTGTGGTGTTGCATGGCGTGGTGGCGGCCAAGGCAGCCAGGACTATCTGTGATCTATGTCCTCCCACTAGGGCCCTGTAAACCACTAATATCACAGGCCTGCCGTTGTCTCATTGGCACAAAAGGGCACCTTGTTACCCCACCCACAGCCGCTAAGCCTGCCTCCTCAGTCAGTCACGTTCCCTCCTCGCTGAAGCCTTCTCCATCCTCTCCAGGGAGATGGCAATGATGCCCAAACACCGTGTGCACATCTTTGCCACAACATTTGTGTCATTGATTTAGACTATGAGCAATTCATGGGAGTATGTCTGCATTGCTGACGCCTGTAAAAGGGCAGGTTACACTGTCAGCACTCTCGGAATGTTTGATAAATGAAAACAAAAGCAGTAATTTGTAAGACAACAGAGATAGCAGAGTGGCTCTGGAGTCATCAGACCTGCGTGGAAGTTCCAGTTTTGCTATTTGTTAATTGTGCAGCCTGGTACAGAAATCACACAACTTAGTTCATTCTTAGTTTTCTAATCTGCAAAGTGGGTACAATGATATCTTCCTCACAGTTCTGTTGTGGTATGAAGGTGAACACATATAAAGCTCCTAAACCTTGCATGTGGCACACAATAGTTACTCAGGTAACCATATTATTAGTGGTAGGACCATGTGCTGGACAGGTGAGGGGTCTGTGAGAGAGTATAAGCATAGCAGGAAGAGTCCTGGAGCACTTATCTTTCAAGGTTTTATCCAATCTCATCTTCCAGCTTGAAAAATGGACGTGGATAAAGCAAGAGACTCTAGAGATAGGTGTGCCTGAACCAAGGGACAGAGCCAAGGAGAGACGAGAGAGAGGAGGAAACAGACACAGCAGGCCCTTCCCTGCCGGCCTTGTTTTCATCTCTGTTTGTTTTTAACGGTGTTAATTCACTGTCTGTCCTCCTTCACAGACAGTCTTTCTGTTTGTGTCCACCAGCAGATCTGAGTCCAGCAGGGTGTGGAGGTAAAACCCGAGCAGGCCTGTGCTGGGAGCCATGACGTCAGGGATCTGTATTTAGTAGATGTTGGGGATAACATTGTTTATTCTATTCCCATGATATTGCAAACCCTCCTTGCTCACTCCTCCTCTAAACTGTGGTTGGCTTTTGGATTAGCTAACTCCCTCTGTTGGTGCTGTGGCAGAGGGACACACCCATAAAGGGGTGGACACTCAGAGCCCCAGTATCACTCAGCATCATACCAAGCTCTCCCTCCCCTCCAGGCGTGCGGCAAGGCTGAGCCTCAGAGACATTGGGGAGCCCATGCACCCCTCTCGGTCTCTCCTGTGGGTTTGCAGGGGGCTCTGTTTCAGGAGCAGAATCGCAGGATTAAAGTGACCTGGACCCTGAGCCACAGCATGAGGAAAGGCACCTTAAAGAGGAACCTGCAGCACCCCCAACCCTTCCTTGCATTAAGACACTGATGTTTGGGAGCAGTTTGTTACCATAAGAGAACCTCGCTCATCTAAATACAAATATCAGAGAGAAAACACTCTGGGTCTATTCACACTTTTCATCATTAGCTTATTCTTGGCACTCCCCCTGCACCGTTAGTATATACATAGGACCTCAGTTTCTTTTCTTTTCTTTTCTTTTTAAATTTATAGACAGGTTGCTTTTTAAAAAAA